>CM037020.1:9647670-9762750 GCA_020875875.1 Dioscorea alata
TGTTTTGCAATTTCAGCCATCCAGTGAAGACACACGGGCGTGTGGAAATTCCACACGGCCGTGTGAAGCCCCCGATAAGTCCAATTTTAAAGCCGCGATTCAACAATATAAAAGGGGATTTTTGCAACCTTTTGAGGGATCTTTCGACCTATCTTTTCCCCAACTTTCTGGAGTGCGGCTAGGGTTTCGGAGAGGGTTTCGTGGAGGTTCTAGCGCGTCGTTGGCATCGATTTCGAGGTTCGACGTTTGCACAAGACCACGGCCACACTAATTCGAGGGGGGTTTTTCATTGATGTCTATGTTTTATGCTTTATTTCTCACGTTGATGAACATGTATAGCTCTATGAGGAGCTAAACCCCTCGTGAGGTATTCGGACTTGTAAACTTTAGGGTTTCTTATGTTTCTTTGACATTGATTATTATGCTTTCCATCGTTGATGAATAAAATTGAGTTTTTAATCTTGATTATCCTTTCATATTGTTTTCCCTTAAACGTGACATTAGGGTTGAGAGCAATCTAGGCTTTCCTTTGGAGGTGTGACAACTCCTATAGGATTAGACTACTCAAGATTAAAGAGGGTTGAGAGGGAGAGTTGTGAGGTAGCAATGTACCCCTTTCCCCTTCGATGTGATTTCTCCCTACCTCCGATTCCTTGATTTAATAGCGGTCGAAATAGAGTGAAGCAATAGGTAGATAAACTCCCCTAGGGCTTAGTTACGCAAGTAATAGAGTGGAGGGTTGTAGTGAATCCTATTTGCTGGGGCTCAATCTAGACTAGGGTTCTTCCACCTGGACCAAAGGGTTAGAATTACGTATAGGAACAGGTTTAATCACTAGGAATCCTTAGAGCATAATGCAACTCCATATAGTGTGAGGTTTAGGCAGATGGACTCCCTTGGGGCTTAGTCATCTAGGTGACAGAGTGAAGGGTGTTGTGAATCCTAACACCGGGGCATAGTGTTGGAGTTAGTCACGGTTGTCCTTAGGTTTCGGACCGTGAGTCTTAGGATATCCTCGACTCAATTGACATCAATAGGAGAGTATAATATCATAGTCTTGCACTTGAAACATAGACCCTAGAGGTAGCTTGTCCGGATACCCCCCTTTTATTCATTGTTAGTCCTTCTCGATTTTCCTACTTGCACTTCTTTCTTCCATCTCTCTATTTAGTTTATTGCTTTGCATTATTTTCACTCATCAATCTTATTATCGTTCTCCGTATTTTGCATAGCTTAATTAGTGAAACCTTATATTCTATCTCCCTATTCCCTGTGGATTCGACTACCTTCTCACCAAGGTAAATTTATTACTTCGACAAACCCGTGCACTTGCGGGATACACGCAAGGGGTCGTGTCAACACCATATGCTGCTGTTGGTGAAGTTAGTTGCTTTTTTATTATTTATTTTTTAATTCATTCTGATAATTAATTAAGCAAATGTTTATTGTGTGTGATATGGAGTATGTTGAGTGTGGGTATGTAGATCATTTATTTGGAATTTGGTGGATAATTTAATGGTCTTCAGATGCAATGCCATTTAAATTTTTTTTTTAACTTGATTGAAAAGATTTTAGTTGGTTTTGATTGTTCTATATCAGGGAATTAAGCAAATGTTACTCTGAATTGGTCTGACTATAAAAGTTTAAGCATTTATGTTTAAACTTAAGACTTAAAATTTAGATAACTGTTTGGGACTTAATTCGGTGGATAATTTCTGCTATTCTGATGCAATAATTTATTGGTTTTGATTAGGTTATATCAGTTACTGTTTGTAGAATTAAAACGCATTACTCTATTCATGTGGCTTATGTATTATATTTTTCCATCATGATCATGATCTTTGATGTATATGTTTCATAGTCAATGTTCTTGGGATAAAGTGAAAGGCAGTTCAACTTAAATTATGTTCCTCTACTTCTGTTAACATCTTTTTATTTTGGGGGAAAAATTTCTCTATACATATTTGTGTTGATTTCAACTATTCATGAAAAGTTATTTGGAAGTCATTCCTCATTCTTCTAGTTATTTGCTTTGCATTAGTATGTCTAAGTTGCTTGTACTGTCTGATTACATGTTCATCTCATAATTGCATATTGGTTTAGATGAAGGTTCAAATGGAAAGACAACTGATTTGGGGAGCAGGTTCATTTTTACAACTTGCTTTGATTGACAGCCTCTTCTTTGTTGTCATTTCTTCAATATTCTTTTGTTTGTTTTCTCTTCTTAATATTTTGTTGTCTTGTTTTCTTTACCAACAAGAGCTTTGTAAGTGAGTAGTCCAAGATAAATGCATGGAAACACTCTAGAAATGATGGACATCATTAGCATCCTTACAAATAGAACTGAAATGGCTGATTGGCATGAAAGTTACTTGTGAGTGTCAAGTGATGCCTGCTCAATCTTGATTGACAACTTCAAGTAGATTCAAACAGATATCTCACAAACAGTTCAAGTTCACAGTTCCTTTCTTGGCAGAAAAATAGGCACACACTTGTTTGTTTCCATATGGTTGAAATAATGGTTGTGATCAAGGAAAATAGATATTCCAACATAATATCCCACTTACCTGAGCATGACACTTGAGCTTAGATCTTTGCCTAACTTGTGGATTGTGTATTTTTCAAGTTTTTATAAATGTCATTTTATGAATATTGCTTTCATACAGAGTTTCAAATTCTTTGGCTGGTTACTTTACCAAATTGTGCATCTGGTCATGAAATGAATAAAGGGACGTTCTCAGTTTTTTACTCGTTGCAGGTTGAAGTGTTCCAGCAACATTTGTGTGCGGGCTTTTAGTGACCTTCTTGAAATTCTTAAGTAAGATCTCAACATTTGTTCCTTTAATTTATAGTTTTTCTTTTACAAACATCAGTTGAGGTCTTAGGGTTTATTCTAAATAATTTATATAAATATTCTTTGAAATTGGTTTTTCTGACCTACCACTACATTCTATATATGTAATTCACAAGATAATGCTTAGTTTGATAATTAAGGAAATAAGAAACTAAAAGATGCTTTTGTTTAAGAATATCTATACAGATCTAACTTGGAAGTGTGCGAAAGCTTATACTTATTTTATCGAAGTTCTTTCAAGCATCATAGAAACATCCTTAGTTTGCCATAGTAACAAGTGGCCTGCTGTGTGGGAAACAATGTCTTAAAGTCATTCAAGCTTATACTTAAATATTTTTAATACTTATGACTTTTCATTGGACATGGACAAAACTCAAAATTTGCATTAATGCTGGAATAAGGATTGTCTACTGGTATCTTCTTGTAAGCCAAATTGTTCATTTTCTACTTAGAAACTAGATGTTGTGATATTATTTATGTTCTATTTTAGGTCTTCCCTTTTTTATGCATTTTGATTAGTGTTTGAGTTGTATATCAGCAAGTTCTTTTATACCTCAATGTTTATATTGAAATACAGCTAGCATTCCTCACATGAATTTTTAATGTTAAGATCATATATATGTATTTCTGTAGAAATCTATTCATGAACCAACCATGAATTCAAATGTATGCAATCGCATGTTCTAAATGGTGTTTTTGCATTTGTGTTGTGTTCTTTGCATCTGTTGAGTGTGTTCTTTTTGCTCTTAAAGCTGAAATAAGACTTGACACAATAGACAATTTGTGATAAGGAAAATAAATAAATAAATAAATACATATATTTTATCCTGAACGACAATTAATAACCATCAACTTGAGAAGAAAAAAATAATGTATTCAATTAATATGAATAATTTTTAGATGAATTATGTTATAGTTTATTGAAAATCCAATTAATTTCATAATATATTAAGAAGGAATGGGTAAGAGTTGGATGCGTAAGTCATGATTGAGTCAAGAATATCTTGATGGAGTTTAAGAATTTCTCAATTTTGCATTTTCTAACTCGAGTCATGATGATATGATTGTATGCCCTTGCATAAATTGTGTGAATGTTCATTGGCAAATGCGTGAAATAGTAATTGAACATTTAGTTTGTGATGGAATTCTACAAGCCTACACATGTTGGTTTTTTCATGGAGTGCACGTACCGGCATCTACCACAAATTCGACAAATATATTGACGGGTCCATCTAGCTCTAATTATCAAGGACAATCTTCTCATATCAGAAAAGATAGCATGGAAGAATTGTTGAGGGATGCTTTTAACATGCGTGAAGATGATTCGCAGGGTTTACTATATCGTAGTGCTAAAATTAATGTTGATGCGAATGTTCAAGGTGAACCTAATGAAGGAGTAGCTGATGAACAACCTTCGAAAGAAGCATCAAAGTTTTACAAGTTGCTTGAAGATATGAATGAGAAACTTTACGAGGGATCAAAGCATTCTAAATTATATTTTTACATTCGCCTTTTCCATTTGAAATGCATATGTGGGATGACTGGGAAAGGGCTTGACTACTTGATTGAATTTTTGAAAGAATTTTTTCCATCAACCGCTATTCCTGAAAGTAGTCGTGAGTCAAAAAAAAATCATCAAGGACTTGGGACTTGGGTATGAAAAAATTCATAGTTGCCCTAATGACTGCATGCTATATTGGGAGCACAATGAAAATCAACAGTCTTCCAATGTGTGCGGTCATTCTCGTTGGGCGTCCATTAATTCTACTCAGATTTTGGATAATGATGGTGAAGTGCTTGGTAAGAGGCCTGCGAAGGTTTTACGTTATTTTCCTCTAATACCAAGACTACAGAGGATTTTCATGCCTTCTAAGACTTCAACAGATATGATATGACATGCTAATGGTCGAACAAATGATGGCCAGTTAAGGCACCCTGCTGATGCTGAGGCATGAAAATAATTTGATGCAAAATATCCTAACTTTGCCTCAGATCCTTGAAATATTTGGCTCGGTCTTTCATCTGATAGTTTTAATTCATTCAAGTTATTAAGCACTTCTTACAGTACATGGCCAGTAGTGTTAATTCCATATAATTTACCACCGTGGATTGGAATGAAACAACCTTGGTTCTTCTTATCAATGATTATTCTTGGAGAGAAAGGTCCTGGCAACGATATTGACATCTATTTGCAGCTTCTTATTAAAGAGTTAAAGCAGATGTTGATTGGCATTGAAACATACGATGCATTAGTTCGAAGGAATTTCTATATGCGGGCTGCTTTATTATGGACCATCAATGATTCCCCTGCATATGCAAATTTATTAGGTCGGAGCACTAAGGGAAGGTATGCTTGTCCTTGTTGTCCTACAGAAACTTCTTCAAAATGGTTATCTAATGGGCAGAAGTTTTGTTTCATGGCACATCGATGGTGGTTAGAATATAACCATCCATATAGAACCCAAAAACATATGTTTGATGGTACTGTCGAGATGTGTGAAGCTCCTTCATCTACTGTTGGGGCTGATATTTTATCAATGTTAAAAGATGTGAAATTTACTTATGGAAAAATAAGTAAAGATAAATCAAAAAAATCTAAGGGTGGTACTAAATCGAAGAAAAGACAATTACAAGTTTCCAATGTTATTGTAGACAGTGATAATGATGAATTAGAGGAAGAACATTCGAATGAAGCTGATTTGTGGAAGAAGAAAAGCATCTTTTTTTATTTTCCTTATTGGGAGCACTACTGCGCCATAACCTTGATGTGATGCACATTGAGAAGAATATCTGTGAAAATATTATTGGAACTATTCTTAATGTTGATGGGAAATCAAAAGATAATCTAAAATGCAAACTTGATTTGGTAGACATGGGAATTCGTCGAGAGCTCCATACCGAATATCTTTCTAATGGAAAAACAAAACTACCACCCACTTCTTTTTCCTTGACAAAAACAAAAACGGATGTGTTTTGTCAAGTGTTGAAGAATATAAAAGTCCCAGATGCTTATTCTTCAAATATATCAAAATGTGTGAATCAAAAGGAATGAAACTCCAATCTTTGAAATCACATGATTATCATATATTGCTACATGATTTGCTTATAATTGCTTTTCGGTCATCCATGCCAAAGCAAGTGACTCAAACTATTTCAGAGCTTTGTAACATATTCAAAATTCTTTGCAGTAAAGTTCTTAGGGTGGAAGATCTTGACAAACTTCAATACCGTACAGCAATAACTTTGTGTCAATTAGAAAAACATTTCCCCCCTTTGTTCTTTACTATAATGGGACACTTACTCATCCATCTCTCTTTAGAAGCCAAACTTGGTGGACCTGTTTATTATCGATGGATGTATCCAATAGAACGGTATTATTTCCATGAAAAGTGTTGTACAACCAATAGGGGAAGTAGATGTGGCGGTGTTGGATGATAAGCAATAGGCACATGCACATCGTTATGTGCTATTACACCATGATGCTATTGAACCACTCCAAATGTATGTTAAACATTGTGAGTTTCTTATAGGGTGAGTTATAGTTTTTACCATTAATTATTATTACTTGTAGTGAGTATAAAAACATATTGAAGGATCAAATACGTGGTCGACATTCAAATGCTTGTGATATTGATAGGAAATTTACAGAAACTTTTCATGAATGGTTGGGTTAAACTGTAAGCAATGAGAAAATCTTATAACTTGATCTATTTTCCATTAATATATTTTATTTCGTCATTTATTATGACCATGTTACTCGTATAGGTTTCCTATGGAAGAGAGGTGACCGACGAAGTTAAATTTCTTGCACAAGGTCCAAGTAGAATTGTTAAGAGATTAAAGGACTTATCATTAATGGATTTTGATTTCATACTAAATCGATAGAGAGATTTAGGAGAACTCAAAATTCTGGATGCCTTGTCACTTCTTCAACAATGAGCTATGCTAGTGCTAGGGATGCTAATCCTTCTGAAGGAAATGTTGACTACTATGGGATATTGAATGAAATAATTATGTTAGACTATTCTAACAAGTTCAAGGTTGTGTTGTTCCGATGTGATTGGGATGATGTGAACAATAGTAGGGGAATGAAGACTGATAGATATGGATTTACAATGGTTAATTTCTCCCGCACGATTCACACTGGTGAACATATCCTCGATGAGCCATATGTGTTTTCGTCACAGGTGAAGCAAGTCTTTTACTCAGAAGATCCAAAAGATCCTGGTTGGTTTGTTGTGATACGTAATCAACCGAGAGGGGTGTATGACATGGGTGATGAAATTTCAAATATTGGACCTCGATTTGAATTGTTTCCTTCCACTCATGAGAGTGTCCTAAATAATGATGATGATTTCCAGTGGGCCCGTGAAGATGTTGAGGTGGACCTTTATGAATTTTGACACGTAATAATATTTTCTTATAATTGTAATGATGTTACATGAGTGATCTTTTGCACATTTTTTTTTGTGTATCATATTTGACAAGAAATCTCCATTAAGAATATGATTTCATATGCTTTTCAATGTTTACTTTTTTAAATTGATTGGCTAATTGCTTATTATATATGTTGTACAGCTTTCATTGAAACAAGCTTATCTAAAGAAAGGGTGTGACGACCACAAAGTTTTGAAGTGACTATTTGTCAGTAAGTTCCATTACAGTTTTAATATATTTGAATAATCACTAGATTGAATTAGTACAATGTTCTTGCACATGTATAAAACTGAAGTAAAAGTTTTGATAAGCTTTTCAACAGTCTTCAATTAGTCACATATTTATTTTGAGTTGTTTGGTAAGATGCAGAGAATATCAAGATGCCAAAATTAAAATTAAAGCGCATGAAATTGATCCGGTCTGAATCCAATACCAATGATCTTACCAATGATCCTACTTCAAATCAAGTTCCTAACAAATCTACTCCATTACCTAGTACTCAACCTCGCAGCTCAAATCATTCATCTTCAACTGACTCAAATCACATTGACGAAGATGTAAAACAAGAAAATGATAATAGGTTGGATAATGTACAAGAAACAACTAGGGCGGTTAATGTAAATACAGGTACTTGGAATGTTGAATTTCAGCTTTAGGTTTTAATAAGTTGGTCAAAATATTGTAACTAACTAGTGGGCACATTAAATCTTTAGTTGATAAAACAGGACAACACAAAAAAAGAGGACGAGCAACTTTGAAGGAGTTATGGGCATTTCCTCCACAGGAGAAAGTTTTTTTTAGTACAAACCCTATACGACAGCCAATTGGGGTTGAGGCACAATTATTATCTTCACTTTTAGGAATGGTTGCTCGATCTAGTTAGAGGATTGGTCTCCAATATGAGAGTTGGCATAAAGTGCCAAAAATATTAAAAGAGGAATTACTAAACTTCGTAGAGGTATTATGTCATAATTCAATTTACCTTATGATTTTAATCAAGTAATTGTTATTAGGATTCTAATTTATAGCTCGAATTATTCATGGTTTTCACATATAGATGCGGTTTGTTCTCGAAATTCCAAAAGATTATGTGCTTAAGTCTTTTGGAAAGAAATGGAGATATTACAAACATGATTTGAAGAAAACATATTTCAAAAGAGACGATGGACTATAGGCCAACAAGGAGAAGCATCCAAAAGGGACTATTAGATGGCAATGGGAACAGTTAGTTGATTTTTGGTATTCAGAGAAAGGGGAGGTTAGAATAATTTTCCTCCATTTTCATATTAAAATTGTGATGTCTTTCTTATGTATCATTTAATATACATGTCATTCTACAGGAATCTGAACGAGTTGGGATTGCATCTAGAAAACAGCAAAAATATACACACACATCTGGGTTCAAAAAGATTTCCTAGAAAACAAAAGGAAATGGTAAGAAACTGTGATGTTTTCCAAATTCATTTTTCCATGATTTCTAATTTGTTTTAGGTTTGTTATATCTCTATATCTCTAAAGCAATTTTTGATTTATGCAAAGTTCATTTCATTGTTTATAATGATCAATTGTTATTGTTCACGATCTGCTATTGAATACACTGTATGTTGTAATTATTCTTGATTTTGTTGATTTTTTAGTATTTTGATAATGTATTCTTTGTTCAAATGTGGATCTTTGAATAAAGAGAAGTCTTTTTATTTGAGAAAGATGAGAAATTTAATCGCACCTAGTTTCTGCATATTGTGTTTTTTTGTTAGAAACTATTATTGTGTGAAGCTCATGCCATTGTTTGAATTTTTTTAGTGTCTATATTTTAAATGAAGAGAGATGGAAATGATATGTGGTACAAAAAAATGTACATAGATAATGTAAAAGATCACCCTGTTCTTTGGGCAGTGTCTTATGTGTTTCTTGTGAAGTGTTTTATTCTAGAAGTTAAATGATTGTGAAGTTTGTTTAATATAATTTATAACATGGTTCAATTAAGGATATTGTCTTCATTGTTATGTATGTATGGCCGGACATGGATTTTATTTCATGTATATAAAAATTACGTTTTTGCTCTTTTTTGTTGTAAAAATCCTTACTTTTTTTCAGTCCTTGATATATATATACATCATAATTTAAGGTTGTGTTACTTTTGATTTGGTTCTTGTTGTATGATAAGTGCTTGTGCTATAGTAACGCGAAGCGTTATTATCTTACAATGAGCATCTCTTTTATCAGATTCTATCACTAAATGGTGTGCATTTGTTTACTCTTATGCATTGTAGATTTGTGGAGCTATGTTGAAGAAGAAGAATGAAGTTAGATCGTGTTTGCCATTATTGGGGAGTTTTTGGACCAAGCAAGGAATAAGGCACGAATTTAAACTTGTGAGTGTGTGCCAACCTCCCTTGGAGGAGCACAAAGGCAGTCACATTCACAATAAGTTTAACTCGTGTAGCTTAGGAGAACTTCACCAAGAAGGAGATTTGAAGCAATCGGCACGATCTACCATTGATTGTGTGCCCAATTCAATGGCCTCGATGAAGAACAACGAATTCGAGAGCGTTTTTGGTGAGTACTGTAGAAGCAATGTAGCAAAAACTGTAGCAATCTACTGTTCACTTTCAGCCGAAATTCAGAAATCCAAAAAGTTCACACGGGCGTGTCGAAATTCCACACAGCCGTGTGAAATCCCGATAAGTTCAATTTTAAAGCCGCGACTCAACGTTATAAAAGCCCGTTTTGGAAACTTTTTAGACATCGTTTGATCTAACTTTCTCCCCAACTTCTGGAGAGTGCGGCTAGGGTTCGGAGCGCGTCATCGGCACCGTCACTGACGTCCGATGGCCGCACAAGACCACGACCACATCATACGGAAGGGGGTTTTCATCAATGCTTTCAATTCGTGCTTTCTTTTATATTTTTATGAACATATATAGCTCCATGAGGAGCTAAACCCCTCATGGGTATTCGGACTTATAAACCGTAGGATTATTATATTTCTATGACATTGCTATTATGCTTTTCCATTATTGATGAATAAATTCAAGTTTCAATTTTAATTATCTTTTGCAATTGTTTTTCCCTTAGCTGTGACACTAGGGTTGAGAACAATCTAGGTTGTCCTTTGGAGGTGTGACAACTCCTATAGGATTAGACTACTTAAGATTGAAGAGGGTTGAGAGGGTGAGTCGTGAGGTAGCGAAGCGTCCCCTTTCCCCTCCGGTGTGATTTCTCCCTACCTCCGTATTCCTTGATTTCTTAGAGGTTGAGATAGAGTGAAATGCTAGGTAGATAAACTCCCCTGGGGCTTAGTTGTGCGAGCAACAGAGTGAAGGGTTGACGTGAATCCTAAGCACTGGGGCTTAATCTAGACTAGGGTTTCTTCCACCTGGACCAAAGGGTTAGAACTATACATAGGAACAGGTTTTATCTCTAGGAATCCATAGAGCTTAAAGCAATCCCACGTAGTGTGAGGCTTAGGTAGATATACTCCCCTGGGGCTTAATTGCGTGAGTAACAGAGAATGGTTGACGTGAAGCCTAATGTCGGAGTATAGTGTTGGGGTTAGTTACGGTTGACCTTAAGTTTGGGACCGTTAGTTTAAGGATATCCTCGACTCAATTAACATCAATAGGAAAGTATAATAGCATAGTTTTGCACTAGAAGCATAAGTCCTAGAGGTAGCTTGTCTGGATACCCTATTTCATCCATTGCTAGTCCTTCTCTATTTACTCGTTCTTGCATTCTTTGCCTTCCATCTTTTTATTTAATTTCTTGTTATTGCTTTCATATTCACTCATTAATTCTTTTCACACCCACCGTACATTACTTAGCTAATTAGTGAAATCTCGCGTCTTAAGTCCGTATTCCCTATGGATTCGACTACCCACTCACTAGGGTAAATTTATTACTTCGACAAGCCCGTGCACTTGCGGGATACATGCAAAGGGTCATGTCATTGTATGATTGATGTTGGTTTAGGAAGGGTATGTAGAGAATTGAATTCAATAAAATTAAGGTTCAGTGTGTGTTGATAGTATGAGATGGTTGAGGAATTGGCACTGTTCCTTGTGTTTATGAGTTGACTGAAAAAATGTAATTCTATATCTATTTATTGAATGAGATTCTTGATTTTTTGGTACTTTGCTGATTTTTATGGAAGGTGTAAATAGTGGATGAAATCCTTGAAAAGTTCTGAATAATTGTTGAATCAGTGGATTTTCATCTAAAAACTGTAAATATTATTTTATGCTTATCTAATTGTTGTTTCTTTTCTAATCATTTGCTGCAATTTTCTTGATTATTGTTATTGTTAATGTGTTGGTGATTTTTTGATTTCTATTTGAAAACTATAAACATTGAATGAGATAATTGGAAGCTTTTATAGTTTGGTGAACTAGTGCTTCTTCATTTTATGACTGTAAATATCAATTGATTTGAGTGTAAATCTCACATTTTTTTTTCAATCATGTGCTACAAATTCCTTTTGTTTGATTGATTAGTTGTTGGTTAATTTGAATTGGAGATGGTTGAAGATTGAATAGTTGCATGTGACTTCGGCAAATGGAATTTATATAAATTTTCATATTTATACTTGCTGAAATTCATAGTCTCTCCTTGGCGTTTTAAAACCAAACGTAGCCACATATTCACACCTTAGCGGCATTTAATGGTAAAACGCAGGCATAGGTAACCATATTAACCCAATTGATCTCAATATTATCGGTGTTGTTTTTAGCATAAACGCCATGAATTCAGTGGCGTTTACAAAGAAACACAGGCTCTTTAATGACACAGGTATTTCCGGCGTTTGTGCCGGCAATTTATTGAAACGCCACCAGATAAATTTCTGGCGTTTGAAAACGCGAGCAAACATTAAAAAAATGCCAGCAAAGGTCAATTTTGCTGTAGTGCTGCCTTTGTGCTCCTCCAAATTGGTATATTCATCTGAGTACTTTGGAGGTTGGTACACGCTCACATGTCTACAACTTGTGCCTTGGTCCTTGCTTAGTCCAAGAGTCTCCTCAACCATTTCGTCCATGGCCTATTTTTGCTTTTTTTTTTCTTCCAAGTCGTCTTCGCAACCATAAATGTACAAAAGAACTCAAATACACACGAATGAGTGATAAAATCTGAGAAAAGTGACGCTTAATGCAAGAAAAGTATACTTTGTATTACTTATACACGAGCACTTATCAATATGATCACAATCATGTCAGAATATGGTTCCAGAGATATTAGTGATGTTGTTATCGGGTATTCTCAAAAGAAGAGCAAATATGCTTTGGTTTAGATTTGCTGATTTTGTGATATAAAAATAAATAAATATCTGAATATTCTTAAAAGAAGAGAATATATGGTTTAGTTCTGAAAATTGTTTAATATATAATTAAATAACTATTTTGTTAAAAAAATCTTGAGTATATATATATATATATATATATATATATATATATATATATATATATATGATGAGTTTCAATATATATATTAATGCAATATTACACTACACACATGCAATCTAATAGCACCTAATATATGATGAGTTTCAATATATATTAATGCAATATTACACTACACACATGCAATCTATTAGCACCTAATATATGATGAGTTTCAATATATATTAATGCAATATTACACTACACACATGCAATCTAATAGCACCTAATATATGATGAGTTTCAATATATATTAATGCAATATAACACTACACACATGCAATCTAATAGCACCTAATATATTGTTATAAAACCAATCATATTTATATTATTTTATTTATTCATAATTTTTATATTTTTTGTAGATTAATAAATGTTTTTTTAAAAAAATTATTTTGCGTAGATCATCTAATTTTTTAAATGCAAATAGAATTTTTTAAAATGTAATTAATATTTCATTTGTTGATAATTTATATTGTTTATAACATATATAGTAAGTTAGAAAGATAAGATATATTTACTAAAAAATTATTTATACATGAATAAATTACAATTATTAAGGACTAGTTTAAGGATACCAATCCGGAGAATTGGACCTCGCCACTGATTAGATAGTCTCCATCGACTATCCTCCATATCTTGCGTTGGCCCATCATCAACTTCGCAGTAAAGATGCCTCTGCATCTCAGTCTCCACACTTTGGCTTTCATTGTTTTCCTTTTTCTTAGCCTGCCTTCAAACTTTTGAGTCTCCGATGCCCCTAACGATCTTGAGTCCACCACCTCATAGATAGGCCTATCCTCGCCACCATGATTATTAAAGTCTTCGCATTTTTTATCATCCAGAAATGCACTGATCAATGACTCCAATTGCCGAACAACACCTTCAAGCTATTCCAATCATTCATAAGCTGGTCTAGTCGATCCTTTGTTCCTCTTACCATCGGAAAGAATTCTTTTTTGTCTTAAGTTTGATTGGGTAGTGGTAGGCCGTCAGCACTAATACATGATCATAAAAGCATAAGTGGTAATCTTAATATATAATTAAATGAAAGCATGCCTTTAAATATGTTTTTTTTTTAATATTATTATTACCTTCATTGTTGTAATGTGCACCACGCACTGTTATTGAGTTACATGTCATTTTACCCATTATTGAAATGCCTTATTTCACTACTTCAAGTCTAGCGTTTTAAATCAAATTACTTGGTCATTTTCCTGAAAATTTAATAACAAAACTTGCCAAATAATTTTAAATTTATTTATAACATATTTATTTTTAAAAATATCATTTAATTCAAAATTTAATTGGAAAACCTCTAACATATTTATATATCTATATATCTATCTAGGTTTTTTATTTGTTATTTTTTCAATATATCTTTCATTAAGTATTTGAAAAAATCAAATTTTTAAAAAATTAATACTAATAGTTCAAAATTTATTATTTCATTTGTTGATATTTCATAAATTACTTATGTAGTGTGTGTATATATATAAAATACATGTTGTAGTTTTCTGCTTTTACAAATTAATTTATATAATACATAAAATTATATTATTACCAGAGTTTTTGAAAAAATGTTCTTTGTTGATCCTAATTTTTATAAAGCAAATTATCTAAATTTATATAATATCACGGGCCTTCCCAACATGAAAGCTATACTTCAATCATGAATATCATGTTCCAATAGGGGAATGCATCCAAAGTTTGACATCAAACTATATTATTACCCATTCCATTTAAGTGCTAAATATATATTTGTTTTCATCAACTATGTTTATCTAATAATATAGGAAAGATCTTATGTTGTCAACTACATATATATATATATATTAGTTGCACGTGCATAATGTTGATTTGGGACTTAAGTTGGATGTCTCATTTTGCATTTTAGTCCTATATTATTTTATATCGGTTGATTTGTTATTTTACAAATTTGCAATTTTGGAATAATTTAGGAGGTTCGATGAAACTTTTCCTTTCTTTCCCTTTGTATAGGTGAATTACTCATCATCGTGATAATAAGAGGGTTTTCTTGCTGCTCCGTGGATGTAGGCTTGATTCAGAGCCGAACCACGTTAAATTCTTGTGTTCTTGTGCATTTTTCATTATTTTTCATTCCCTATTGCATATTCTCTGTTTGTTTTTGCACAACACATAAGTGGGGATACGTGTGAAAACGGTTGCGGGAAATAGGAGTGGACGGTGATGGGAACCAACGGTCAAAGATTGTTTAAACAAATGGAGAAGGGTAAGTGAAAGAATCATTCCCCACGTCCCTAACCCTCACCCCGTCATAGTTAACTCTCTTCGCACACTCTTCATTTATGTATAATTAATCCATTTCCTTTTGGTGGTGTTCATGTTTGTTTTGGTTACCCAAGATGGGCATAAGTTATTGACTAAGTTGGACTCACAATAATTTGATGTGCTTGTCGCCTTATCATGAGGTTGCTAATGATCTCTGAGGTTGCTAATGAATGAAAAAATAGCATAATGAAATGAATATCAAGATTTATATTTATTAACATTATCAAATATAAAATTAGTAAGTACAAAATTTACCTTATCTTTTCAGTGAAGGATAGCCTCAATCTGTCAGGCTTAAGACAACCCTAATTGTTATAATGCAATGACACCCCTTTTTTTAAGGGATGAGAGGTCATTTTTTTTTTATTGTAGAAGTTTGTCAAAAGTAAAAAAAATCAATGACATCAAGATTGATCAACACCTAATTTGTAACTAATTATGTATGATATCAGTTTAAAGTGTCAACAATTGTTGCTCAATCATGCTGCTAAATCTAGTAGCATCACATCAACTCTTTAAAAAATAAATTTCTCACATGTCTAATGACTGTGACAACACATGGTGTATATTATTTCATAAATGGAGAAAATAAAGACTAAAGTGCACATGAACCAAGAATTCAAAAGAATAGCAAATAACATGCAAATGCACCATTGTTTTCAGTTTTCCCCACAACAAAATAAAAAATAAAAAATAAACACATAGCTAAATATCAACCTGTTAGTGACTATAGTAAAATACAATTATTTTTCAGATAACATATGACAGTCCATAAAAAATTCAATTTCATGGATCATGTGACTAAAATTTTTTGAAAGCTATTCAAGTATTTCAGTAAACCAGTGCATTAGTCAAAACAATCGTGATACAATAGCAACCAAAGTCTATACTGGTTTAGGCAATGATCTTGAACTTTGAACTGCAGAACCATCACTTTTTATTGTTGTTTGAACAAACAAAGGTAATAAAATCATATAAAAAATAAATTAATGACCATGAGCACACCAAACCTCACAAACAATAAATCGCAATTACTTCAAAAATGATTGCCAAAACACGTCCTTGATTTCAAACCAAAAATTACTAATTTAATTTTAAAAAAATACACTTTTCCCTTTCAATCAAGCAACCATGCCATTGCTGCACATCCAGGATCATTATCAATGAATATAAATTCTTGATTTCATAGAACAAACATGAAGAAAATCACCTGCTTGGCCCTATATAAGGTGGCCCTTGTTAAGCCACTTGACACAAATGATGGAAGGATGTTGCCGCACGAACAATAGAAGGATGCTGCTGATACTAAGAGCACCTCACCATTTAAAGAAGCCACATTACATCCGATTGTTTCTTCCTCCATAGCACTAGTTGTACTTGGTGATGATATTGTCTGTATCTATGCTCCACCTTCCATTTATTTATCATATAAAAATTAATGAATCAGTTAAATTAAAAAAAATGTTAATAAGTAAAATTAAATCATCATATATACACACTCGATGCTTGTCGCCTTAGTCAAAAAAATTTATATACACTCAATTGTAAAACACTACATGCTAGGTAAAATCATCATTGCAAAAATAAATACATTGCCAAGTAGGTTCAAGTTTTTGTACAAAATAAACAAACAAATAAATTAAAAAAAAAGGTTACTAATGATCCACTTAACAAAGAGATGCATAAAACACAATGAAATAAATAGAAGGCACCAAATTTGTTTTTGTTCAAAAAGGGAAAAAGAGGCAACAAATTTAAAGAAAGTAGTTTACATTAAAAAAAAAAAGAGCAAAAACGCTTTCATCCCATGCTAATTCCAAACCTAAAACAAAGTTCGCCAAAAAAATTATAATAAATAATAATAACAATTAGAAAAATATTTTAAAAAAGAAGGTTATTTTTCCCATGTCTCATTTCTCACTTGGTTACACTTGGTACTAATGGGAGGGAGCAACAACATAAGTGGTGAACTTCATCGTGATGGTATGCTTTGGGGCTCCTAAATACGGCAAGAATTCCATCCTCCACTCCCTCATCCTCGTCTACAAATCCAGAAAAAAACAAAAACAAAAAAAAAATCAAATAAAAAACCTAAGTAAAATGTGAGGAATTAGCATGAGAGCTTTGAATATAGATCAGACGAGCAAGGGACAAAAGAAGTTTTTGAAGAAAAAGGTCATTTTCCTAGTCCTCACCCTCCTTATCTTCACCTTCGTCATCACCAGCCCCGATGGCTCCTTAATATGGCAAGAACTCTGTCCTCCATTCCCTTATCCTCATCTACAAATCAAGCAAAAAAAATTAAAAAAAAATCAAACAAAAAAAACTAAGTAAAACCTAAAGTATCAGCATGAGAGCTCTAAATATAGATCTAGAGAGCAAGGGACAGAAGAAATTTGGGAAGAAGAAGAATACTTGCTCCCATGTGTAGGCAAAATTATAGCCCTTAGAGATGGCCTCGGATTTGGGGAGGATGCCGGACGCCATGGACGGAGATCAACTAACAAAAGACAGGAAGAGGTGAGGACAAATGGGATGGACTTCCCGATCTAGATCTTGCTTGCGGAGGAGGAGATCACAGAGGATGGATTGTGCTAGAGGCGGGAGTGGCAGATGCAGTGATCGTTGAGATCTTTCTTGATCCAGTTTATCCGGTGGCTCCACATTAAGAGCTAGGGTTAGAAGAGTAAAAACAAAAAAATAATTCAATTCATCGGGTATGCTCACTCGCGCCTAATAATGGAGATATGGCAAAAGATGTTAATGTGTACAAATAAGGGAAAATATAGCTCTTTCAATTAGAAAATTAAAAACAATTCAATCCGTTGGGTATACTCACTCGCAGGAGTACTGAAGGTTTCTTGTTGTCGGCTACTCATTGGTCTTTGCCAAATAATGGAGATATGTGCAAGGGAAAAAAAATAACTCTTTCCATCAGGACATTTTCTCTTCCAATCATAGCAAGACAAATGTCCTTCAAAGGAAAGATTGAGGAATAGAGATATTTGGGGGATAGAATTAAGATTAGGTATATATATATTGTTCAGAGAGAATAATAATTTGCTAATGTTGGGATATAAAAGAATAATTTTTTCGTTAATAAAATGTAAAATTATTTAGTTTGTTTGGATCCATATAATTTAATGATGATTATAAAATCATGAAACATACATGCATGAGTCATAAAATTTAAAGAAATAATAACACCAAAATATAATAACAATTTTTTTTTCAAACAAAATCATGATATCCTCAATCTGGCAATATTAAGACAAAGTTTTGGTTATGTTATAATACAGTCTTGTATTATAAAATTTTATGTTTGGTTGGAGGGATTTGTAAGTCTAGAATTTGGAAACATGTGATAAGGATACCCAAGGTAAGATTACCCCCACATAATTTTATAAAATTTTTTTTAATGCAGATATATATTATTTAATAATTGTAGTAAGCATTTTAGCTATTAATTTTACTTTTAGAATTAATTATAACATATGAATTTATTATTAAAATTATTATTTTAAAATATTAAATCAATAGAAGGAGAAAACTCATTTTTTTTTAAACAAAAATTTAAAGCTCCTTATAAACACAATGCAGATTTTATAAATATAAAGTAATCTTTCCACTAGCCATTAGAGCATGTTGAAGGAATTAATGAAAACACAATGAATGATTTGTCTTAAATTGCATGCTCATGATTTAAACACAATGGGGGACTCTTGAGTTACAATGAATGTCTAAAAACAATAAAATCTAAACAAAATTTAACACTATAATTCTAATTTCAAACCAAATTTTGGACAACATGCATGCTCTTCTTGGCTTAATCAAAGGAATTCCATGCCACTTCCACTCACTGATACAAATATTAACACTTCATGCACTTCAATCCATCCACAAATCTATTCATGAACATTAACATGCCCCAAAATGAGAACAAACATTCGAATATTTTAATCCATTTCTAAACAATCAAACATTGAAATATTCAAATTTAACTTACGGTTTCTATTAATCCCAGCCATCTACAAGTTATAACACAAAAATAAAAAACTTCATTATATATATGTGTGTTTTAGCTTATCAAAATTAACAAGGTAAATATTAGAATTTATTTAAGTACAGATATGTGCAAGATTATTGTTTTAAGAAACATTGTTACCAAAGTGTTCTTTTTCAAATTAAGATATTTTTTTCCTATGAAAATTCAAGTTACAGGCTACTAAAACAACCAAAAAAATCCAAACAAATACACACTACTTTTTGCTACAAAGAATCCCTTATTGTTATCATATCAAAGATGGGTTTCCCTAATATTTGCTCTCAGATTTGAAGATTAGGCTCCATGTATTTTTCGACCTAATCCCTGGTTTCTATTTCATGTACACAGCTTCCTTTTGTATTTGTTCTCAAATTTGAATACTAGGCTCAATGATAACCAACATCATTATTTTCTCAAAACTAGAACAAAAATATCTCTTCACTAGCACTAAACTAACATATTATTTTCCTGAAAGGATAAAACAAACATTAGTCAAAAAATAAAAAAAAATAAGGACAATCATATAATTATCATAATTTACATATTAAAATTTAAATCTCAATCTAGATAAGATTATATGGCCAGATTCTTGAAGATAACAAACTATTTAAAAAATAGATTGTTGAAGATAAATAGTTGAAAATAAATCACCAACTTACCTAGTGGGAGACATTGAAGAGAAATCAATGAAGATAACGAAATTTAGATCTACAAATTTTATAAAACATTTTAAAACCAATAAAAAACAATAAATAAATAAATAAATAAAATAAAGGATCTTACAGGCAGGAGCAAGAATAACCCATGAAGAGAAATCGGCGAGGATAACTGTTACCAAATTCAAATCTAAAAGATTTGGGTTTAAATTCAAAACATTGTTCAGCAGTTGGTTACAAATCTTAAATTCAAAAAAAAAAATCACACAAAAAAAATATCTTACAGGTAAGAGGAAAGAGAAATGATTGATTAAACTTCAGGCGATCGTTTGCTTCAACTGTTGAAGAAATCAAGGTGACAAAAATGAAACCCATTTAAGGAGATGCTATGTGGTTACCATACCCCACCCCAAAAGTTGTGAAGCTATCAAGTGGTGATATACTGATATCTACTATCTTCCAACTTACAATGATTTGGACTTACCCCCAAATTGGGCCTAAGTCCAAATACGTCAAGAGGGGTATTTGCTGTTACTTGGGGTTTTTGAAAGTTAGTAAACTAAACAACAAATTTTGACAATAGAGTATTTGAAGTTACAAGTAACTTCAAATACATGTAAACAAACACCCCCTTAATGATTGTTGTAGGTTAGCTTTACTTGTATCAGCTATTCCCGCGGACCAACAACTGGCACTCCCCCAAAGGAGAACTTAGACCAACCTCTCTTTTGTCTTCATTAGAAATAAAAGTGCTTTAAAAATAACAAAGAAAGGGGTTCAGTAGGTGCATTTGAATAGACGTTACAACCAACCATAACAAAAGTGAAGGCATGGGACAACCAATTTAAATCTAATTGATGTGAGAAATGAAAAAGGGCATCATATCACAGTTTTCATGGGATTTTTTTTAAACCACCATAGCATGACATGGACTTAATAAACACTGTCCAATTAAATAAAGACAAATGTCATTAAAATAAAAAGCTCAAAATGCAAGATTTTTGATGGATGGATTCAATATATAAAAATAAAAAAATAAATTATAGTAACTTCAAATACCTATAAAAAAGCACCCCTTAAAGATTGTTGTAAGTAAGCTTTACTTGTACCAGCCATTCCCATGGACCAACAACTAATTGATAGGGACACAAGTGTACGTGCCGATCCTGTAATAATAGTGTGTGTAAAGTAGAGTGTCGGTCCACAGGGAAGAAAGTGAATACTACTAAGAACACTAATTTTGAAAAAAATAGCCTAAGTAATCAAATGGTGTGTGTGTGAACAAAAAATAATAAAAACAAGAAGTACGGAGATAACATGAGAGAAATCAAAGGAAGAAACGATGTTCGAGTATAGTATCTGTCTAGAAATATGAAGTACAAGACAAATGTTGTCTAAGTTTGCAATCGTATTTGAACTGAAAAGTTTCTAGAATTATTCTAAACCCTGATTTCTTAGGTGAAGAGTAACTGAATAGGTGCAGAGCTGATACCGTCATCCATACAATACCATTAACACTCTATGAAACCTTACTGTAAACTAATGATAATCTTTTAAGTAGATAATCTCCCCCATAGAGAGATATTATCCCTAATTCAAATACAGAGTAGAGATGCTATATCTCCTAAAATCCACTCCACATGATTGCAAAGTGCACGGAGATTATCACTAACCTAATGTACCCTAACCCGAGGTGTACTCACTATCCTCTTGAATTGCTGCATGTCTATGGTAGGTGAGAATTTCTTCTCGTCACAAAGCACATCAAATATATGAAAGCTAGGAGTTCTCGCCATAGTAGCAATCATTCAATAAAAACACATAATTAGACTCAAATAGAGGTTATTACAATTAAGAAAACAACTAAAGCATCAAAGATCCAACAACTAATGTTAATGAAATCAACCCTAGAGTTCAATTATACCTAAACATCTACAAATTAACCTTCCATTAAAGGAGGACAAGCACTCAAGATACAAATAATAGGAGGAGACATGACAATGTCCTTCTCAATCGCGCTGGTGGAGGATCGCTGGAGAAGCTCTAGGAAAGCTTCCACACACCGCCAAGGTGAGCTTGATGCCTACTGTTAGTGTTAGCCCTAGCCCCAATACGTTGATCTGAACCTTTATTAGTTATATGTTTTTTAATAAAACCTGGCTTGTTTTATCTTACTACATTTCTGTGCATGTGTGCTTGGATAGAACTATCCCTGAGAGTTTGTTCCGCACAAGTTGCCGAATACGTGATTATGGCAGTAAAACCTTGGTGCGTAAAGGAACAACTTTCTAAACATCCCTAGTCAATTACTGTCATGGGAATGATAGTAAACTAAGACTAGTATGCCTATTGTGTGATGATCATGTTTTACGGATTATAGGACATGTGATGTCAATCAATAGACATAGACACGTGTTAGTGAACAGCGTGTCTGGATCGATCCGCTCACGAGATCACTACATGGTTGCAAAGTCATAAGTGGTTCTCGTGTAACGCTTATACTGAATCCTTAGACTCAAGGTCGCTATGGAGCTTGGATGAATGTTGGTGTACTTTGACATACGCCTAACGTCATTCGTAACAGAGTGACAAGTATGGGTATGATTGGGTGCATCGAGATTCATAGCGAGTAACATTTGCGATGCGAGGGGATTGCCACTCTCTGAGGAGAGAGAATATCACCGGCCACTTGATCGGTGAAACTGAGTAGTGCGTGGCCACGCCCAAGTGAAATGGTAAGGGTTATCATTTATTTGACCTAGTCAGTTCACCGAGGATCAAGAAATCGATCGACAAATAAATAAGGGTGACTAAGCTCCATGCCTTATGTTGATCGAGATATTCAATTGGCAAAGGAATCGGATAAGGTTATGAGGTTAGTTGATTACCCAGTCGACCTCTGTTTTAATTCGGGTAGTCACATTGCCATGCTAGACGGCATTTGTGACTTATGGGCCTTAACGAGGTTAAAATCCCATTGCCGATTTTAAAATGGGCCTACAGGATAGCACACGTAAAAGCCGTGAAATCCGGACTCAATCTAATGAGTCGAATAGCTAAATGGAGTTTAGATAAATCAAGAGTTGATTTGGTCTAACCAAGAATGTGTAAAGATTGAGTTATGAGATAACTTAAAAATTGAGGGACTTAATTAGAAATTAAGTGTTAGCTTATTGGATCTAATATGATTAATATCCAATAAGAGGAATCAATGGTTGATATTGCATTGGGATTGGTTTTAGGGTTTTATAAATACATGTGTATTAGAGAAAACCCTAACCCTAATCTTTCCTCTCCCTCTCTCCCTCAAGGAGGCCGCCGGTCCGCCCTAGCCAAGAGGACGCCGCTGCCGGTCAAAGGTGTTGTCCGCCTTTTTCCCCTTTTTGGAGAAAGGTTTCTCCATCCGGATTGCCGCTACTCGGCTCCGGCGAAGGTATAGGTCGACACCCCTTTGGTCTTTCTTGTTTATTCATGTATGTTAGTTCACAGGCCGGCTTTTTCATTGATATTTCTTTATCAATGGAGATCGCCGGGGTGAGAGTCTTTTGAGATTATTTTTGAGATTATTTTATAATGGTTGTGGAATTTTTCTCAAAAGATTCTCACATGTGAAACATTCGCCGAGTGTCGGTTTTTGGATTTACAATTCCTTACACATGTTTACGATTAGGTTTTGAGACCTAATTTTAATTGCTATTCGTATTTCTCGATAAGAGTTATCGTTGGATACTAGCAATCCATACCGGATTGTTTCTTGCTTGTGTGTGTGTGAGAGTAGAGGGGAGTCGCGTATATGCAGTCCCTTTTTCGACTACACCCCTGGAATTGTATTTATTTATTTATTTTAGATTTTTATATCTTTATTCATTTCCATTGCATGCTAGGGTCCATGCTAGTTTTGTTTGTTATCCGCTATGCATATTTTGTCTTCTAGCATGCTCGTAGACCCTTGTCGATCCCAACAGCTACAACCTCCAATTCCCTTGAATGTCGATCCAAATGTCCCTTCAAATAGCCCCTTGAGTACTGGAGATTCGTATCCTTTCTTCCCTAACTTCGCATCCAAGAATCACCCAAAAGAAAAGAATAGACTGCCCTAAGAACCCTCATCAGTTCTATTTATACCCAACTTCGTAAGAACTACATAGGGGTGTAAGGACGTGGACATAAGGGAGTTGGAGAAGATAGTCGTGAGTCTTACATGGCCACTAATGGTGGGAAAGGCGATATTATTATTGTTGTCATTGTTGTTGTTGTTGTTGTTGTTATTGTTGTTGGTTGTTGTTGCAAAGTTATACCATGTTGTTATAGTAGCCTTGTACATGGAACAGGTTGGCCCTACGGTGATCTTGGGTTGAGACAATGTTTAACCTCTCCTTGGTTGCCTTGGCAGTATGTCACATGTGGGACTCGCAGGTCAGGGCATGACAAATACGCCAAGTTCTGCAAGTATAACTACAGGCTTCATACACGCCCACCACTGCATAGGAATAAAAGCTCCTATTACCCCACCACTTTGGTGTTGTTAGCACGACTTACGAATGAACAAGCGATGACAACATGCACATACCTATGAGCCAGGCGTGTTAGAAATGAGGCCTTGGTGAGGCCGGGCTTGTAGCTTCTCCTGCGGCTCAAATGCTGCCAGACATCCTAAGGTGTGACGCCAGGCAAAAAATCGATGAGGAGTTGCTCGTGCTCTATGGTGCTGATGAAGTCTGTCTCGTATAGCACCAACAGTAGAGCAAAGCTCGTATAAGTTATTGACTACTGATCCTAAACAGCTGGAATGGGATAAAGCCCTGCCGATCGAAGCTGACCAACCTTTTGTATAACTCAAATGTACTCAAGACCTCAAGGGTGGTGTCGCGATATACCTGCTCCTTGTAAGAGAAGAGGTGGCTCCATCCACCAGTCTAGAACATCCCCCTCACCTTCTTCTCAAGCCCCAGCTGGGCAAAACCGGCCAATCTATAGTATAGGACTAGGCAAACAACTCTCAAAAGCGAACATCCAATAATGTAATAGCTGAGGGACTGGATAAGTTGAGATCTCCTCTATGGCTTCCATACCCGAGGTGGAAGCCTTAGTCTGACCCCTCTTAAGATGTTAGGATGCTATTTTATTTGCTCTAGTCATGTTGTAATGGAAAAATATGATATTTTGAACACAAAAATACGAAATTTGCTTAAACTAGGAGTACTTATGGCCTACTTTGGGTAGGTTTACAGCCGTAAGCATTGGGGAAAGTTACCTTTATAGCGGCTTTATGGCGGTTAGCCACGGGCTCAGGACATAAGGACCTCTACTGTATATTAGAGCTCAAAATTTTACAAATTTTAAATTTAAATCAACATTCAAGCATTGATAAACATACAAACAATCATTTTCATGCAACAGATCTATCAATTAACTTAATAATCACAAAAAACGAAGATTACCTATAGGACAAAGAAGTAAATGGAAAATTGCCAGCGAGGAACTTTAGGAATGGTCCAAACCCGTAAAAAACCATCAAAAATAGAGAAGGAAGACGAGGCGAAGTAAATGTGGGGGGAGGGGGGAGGGGAGAAAAAAGCACCGGGGACTCAAATCCGGTGAAGAATAATTCAAAATGAAGATCGAAGGTCACCGACGGCACTAAAAGCCTAGCTACTTATTGGCGATTTACGAGCATAAGCCGTGACCATAAGTCTCTCTGAATAAATAATTACGGGGTGCTTACGGCTATAAGGTCTGCCCCGTAATGGTACATCTCCTTTACAACCTAGGTTATGACCATAAGGGCCTTTACACTGTAGCTTGTAAAGTTCTTTGTTAGGCTTTTACAGTCGAGATTAAAAGTGTAAATTACCCATAAGGAACCTGGGTTATGCCCCATTGAGGTCATGGGCCATAAGGGTTTAAAGTATACCCATAAAGTGCTCTGGATGACCCTTACGGCCTCACTTATAAGCGTAAGTCGCCCATAAGGAATCTTTGAATTATGCTTATCTGGACTTACGGGTCATAAGTACACTTGTAAGACTCTCTACAACCTCCTTGTGGTGTGGCTTATGGGTGTAAAGATACTCATAAAGCTCTCTATTTGAGGCTTATAACCCTACTTACAGACGTAAGTTGCCCAAAAGTAGTCCTAGAAACTGAGCAAAGTTTTTCCTATTTCCTACAGTTAATCTCAAGTGCAAATATGTCATGTGAAGTGTAAAATGAGTGACCATAAACACAAACAACCAGCAGACACATGAAAAATCCAAGACACATTGAGCAATTATTGCAAACTCAAACAAAACTATAAAACTACAAGTAAAGACGCGACTCGACAAAAATATGAAAAATTTTGCTTGGGTTGCCTCCTAAGAAGTGCTTGTTTTACATCACGAGCTTGATGTACCTGAAACGAGCAAGTTAAGGATGTTCAAAATAGAACCACTCCTCATAACCAAAATCAATGTCTCAGAAATAGTGCCCAAGTGTGAGATCGGAGAAAATAGGGAACTTACTAATGAAATTGAATGACTCAGGGGTTACCACCTTGGGCAAAGGTTTTCTCTTGCCTTTCTTGGTGGAGGTGACCTCTCGACAATGTTGCTTCCTCGTGCTTTCCTCAACCAAAGTTGTTGTAAGTAAAGGGGTGGTCTCTTCAGTATGATAGTCATCCAATGGCTCCTCAAAAGGCTCTTTGTGCAAAATTTCCTGCACACATTCATCAACAATTGAATCAGTCCTATCAATAAAATAACACATATCATCAAAAATAAAAGGATGTTTCATGATATCAAATAAAGAAAGCATGACTTCCTCATCCCCAACCCTAAGTATCATTCAACCATTACTAACATAAAATAAGTCTTAGGAGGCGGCTAGGAAAGACCTACCAAGAATGAGGGGTATGTCAACATCTTTATCTATATCTAAAATAATGAAGTCCACCGGGAAAATAAATTTGTCAACCTTAAACAACACATCTTCTATGATTCCCCTAACATGCCTAATGGAATGGTCCACTAGTTACAGAGTCATCCTAGTTGATTTAAGGTCACTAAGTCCAAGTTTCCTAAACATGGTGTAAGCCATTACATTTATACTAGCACCTAGATCCGCTAGGGCTTTTTCACTAACCAAATCACCAATGTTACAAGGAATAGTAAAGCTCTTTGAATCTTTCTTCTCCCTCTGTAGTCAGTTCTAAAGCAACTCCGAGCTCCTCTCACTCAATGTGACCATTGAAACCTCTTTAAATTTCCACTTGTTTGTTAGTATATTCTTGAGAAACTTAGTGTATGACACATCCCTTGAGCATGTCCGCAAGTGCATAGGTCGTCTAATATTAAAGAACCCAAAGGGTTGGGTAATCATATCTATAGGGAATAGGAATTGATGAGTGCATTCCATATATATTTTCATACCTTCTTCATGTATTTATCTTATCCTTAAGAGTTTATTTGTTGTGATTCGATGCTACTATGAATATTATTGTGTATTTGTGAAGGAAAACAGGTTCATGTACAAAAGAACAGGATTCATCACAATTACAGTAAGAAAAGAGGTCAAAATATAGTATTCCAAGAGCGACACAGTCTGAGCACAGGCGTGTTTCTTCCCCCGATTTTCTCAGGTGAATTTTGCATCAGGCAAAGCATGAGCACTGTAGTAAAAACACTATAACTGAGTATTAGAGAATTTACTTTAGCAAATCGTTGTACCACGAGTCTGGAGAAAAACACAGTTTGCATGCTCCTAACACGGGCGTGCTCTTTCTAGCATGAGCGTGTTGCTGAATTTGGTGTTTCAATTGCCTAAACTTTCCTGAGAAAATAAGTGGGTGAAACACGCCCTTAGCATGCCCATGTTCGCTGCAAAAAGCACTTTTTAAGCCCAAATCTAGGTCATTTGAAGGGCATTCTACATCCTGCATTCCTCCTCCTTCTTGGGGGCGGCTGTCAAGCTCTTCCCCTTCACTTTTCTCGGGCTGGAGTGGAGCTACGGTACAAGTTCATGAGTGGAGTGGAGATAAGCAAGTGAAACTTCATAGGAGCATCCTCGGAGTGGTTGAGAAGCAAAGACGGAAGTCTTTCATGGCTTCTTTATCTTTTGTTTTTCTTAGCTTTATAATGATTTGTAAAACTGATAAGTGCTTGAGTATACATGTTTTACCTACTTGTTTTACATACATTGAGCATCATTTTACCATGGATTATGTCTCATAAACTATATTTTGGTGTTCTTTTATGCAATTAGGTTGTGAAAGTGTTAAAGGAGGAAAATGAAGCAAAGATGGGTTATAAAGACATATTGTTGGGAGCTTTTGTACAACACAAGTGTCAAGGCACAAGAGGGGATCATGCACATGAGGGTGTGTGCCAACTTCCTGAAGAATTCAAGATGATTTGTGTGATGGAAGGGCACAAAGGCAGTCATACCTTCATGTCCCAACTTGTGTGAAGATAGCTAAAGCTTTCAAATGATAGTTCGATGGAGGAGAAGTCTTATAACTCACCACATGGACGTGTGCCCAACCATGTGGCCTCAAGATAAGAGTGTTTGGATCGCGCTTTATGAAGAGTACTGTTGCAGAACACTGTTCATTTCAGTGTGGCAGTACTGTAGCAGAAGTTACTGTTCACGCAACCGGGTCAAAATCCCACACGACCGCGTGGGAATTCTGCAGCCCACGCGACTGCGTGGGATCTCACGTGGTCGCGTGAAGACACGTGACTGGCACATTTTCAGATTTATAAATACCCCGATTTGCCGATTTTTAAAGGATCTTTTTGTGTGGCTTTTGAGAGGCGAAGCGGCTAGGGTTTGAGGAGGAGGTCTTTGCCGAATTGGAGGGCCGTTCTTCACTAACTTTGATAGTTTTTTCCTCCGTCATAGCATCGAGGGAGTCATTGGCAACCTAGCTTTGGAGAAGGATCCTTCAAGACGTTGAGCGACCCATCAAGGCCAATCATCACGAATTCAAGGGGGTTTATTTCCATGGTTTACATTGCTTTTCATTGTCTTATGTTTTGCTTTGTAATAAGCCCCATGGAGGGCTAAACCCTAGTAGGTATTTGGGCATGTAAACCCTAGGATGATATTGTTTCTATGACCTTTATTATGCTTTCTTAATTTGATGTTTTCTTATTGAGTTCCAATCGTGCATGCCGATTGTATGAGATTTTCCCTTAGCCGTGACACTAGGGTTGAGAATCTATTAGGTTATCCTTTGAGGGTGTGACAACCTCTATAGGATTAGACTACACAAGGTTGGAGAGGGTTGAGAGGGTGAGTCGAGAGGTAGCGGAGCGTCCCCTTTCCCCTCCGGTGTGAACTTCCCTACCTCCGTATCCCAAGAGTTAATCGCAGTCGAAGTAGACTGAAGTACTAGGAGATGAACTCCCTTGTGAAGGGTTGAGTGAATCCTAGGACTGGGGCCTAACTTAGATTAGGGTTCTTCCACCTGGACCAAAGGGTTAGAACTATAATTAGGGATAAGGTCTTTCACTTGGAATCCCTAGAACTTCATGCAATCCCACATAGTATGAGGCTTAGGAAGATGGACTCCCCTGGGACTTAGTTGACAGGTCAACGAGAGTTAAGGGTCGTAGTGAAACCTAATGCCGGGGTATAATGTTGGGATTAGTCACGGTTGACCTTAGGTTTGGGACCTTGTGTCTTAGGATATCCACAACTCATTAGACATCAATTATAGGGTATAATACTAGTCTTGCACTAGAAGCATTAGTCCTAGGGGAAGCATTGCCCGGGTACCTCATCTTTATTGATCGAGATCTCCCTTTATTTACCTTTAGCCTATTCATCTCTGGTATTAATTTCTATGCACACTAGATCACAACAACATCACATCTACCCTTAGGCTAGATAGCAGAGAAGAAGTTAGTACTAGTAGCCCTGTTCCCTGTGGATTTGACTACCCTACTCACCAGGGTAATTATTACTTCGACAACCCGTGCACTTGCGGTACACACACGCAAGGGGTGTGTCAAAAACTATGATGGGCTAGCCACTTGATAAACGCCTAAATATACGTATTATTCATGTATGTGTATGTATAAATAGAGTATTTTTGTATGTATGGATGCCCGTTTTTGGTCTAAATTGGTCTATTTCATGTTACAGGTACAAAAGATACCGTGGGGAGCTAGACACCATGATTTAAGGAGAAATTGGCAACGAAAACACCATTTTCGAGCCCCGGTACTGTAAAGACACTGTAGCAGTGCTGTAGCACGAAAAACTTGGAGAAAAGGCTAAGTCTGGAGATTCATATGGGTACCCATACGGGCGCATGACTGCCCGCATACAGCTCCTGCAGCAGCGGTACTGTAGCTGATTAACTGTAGCCGAGCGACATAGCAGAAGTACTGTAGCATTTTACTGTAGCACTCACTGCAGCAACTTCCACGAAACTCGGGGTGCTACAGTGCCCCGTATGTCGCCCCGTATGCCAGCCCGCATAAGTTGCTGGAATTAGGTTTTAAAGGCCTTTAGGGCATCATTTCTCTTGTCTTTTGGCCACCATTCTCCACCATTGTCATCTAGAGCTTCAAGGTTACGGGAGAAGGCGGATCTAGGGTGCAAATCGAAGGGGAGAAGAGGAGTGCTATCAAGGAGAAGATCTAGGAGCTTGTTGGCGCGAATCCATCAAGTTCTCATCACCACCTTCTAGTCTTCATCTTAGGGGAGTTTGTTTGAGCTTTGCTTTGTATTTCTTATCTTTTACTCTTGCTCCTTTGTTGATGATGAACTAGACTCCCAAGGTCACCGGGCATCCGGTGAACCTTGGGATGAACTTGCTTGTATGAATACTTGATTTACATGTATGGTATTTGTGTGGTTTGTGGTTTAAGTTTGGTGTATTTGAATGCTTTGGTATGCATGAGAACTCTGTGTATCAATATTTAGGTAATACTAGGTTGCATGACCATTGCCCTAGTGTTAGACTCACCAAGCTTAGAAGGGATACATGTACGAATACGCCGTGACCATCGGGTATTTCGTACCCCTCCAACCATTAGGGTTGAGCCTAGATGTTGTGTTTGACCTTAATTAGGGATTTCCCTTGGCCCACTGCAATCGTGTGGGGATTTGGTCGGTAGAAATACCGCAGCGGTGGACATACCGTATTCCAATACCCGTACCGGATTAGGGGTTATCACCGTGACCATCGGGGTGACCTACCTTTGGACATCTCTTGGCCTAGCCACCTCTGCCTGTGTAATTCGAGTATCCTTCTAGCTTTAGTAGTCCCGAGGGGATCCTCGCCCATGGACCTCGCACTTTCATTGTTACTTGCTTCCTTAGTATGCTTAAGTGGTGAGCCTTAGTCCACTTGTTCATAGTTCTCTTATTATTCTTATTATCTTGTTTTTATCATATAACTGTTAGACTAGACAGTGCCGTCTAGGGGGAAGTAATAGCAGCTCTTGGGACCCTAGGAATACGACCCCTGTGTCACGCACAGGGTATTACTTGACGACCCGTGCGCTTGCGGATCACACCCATCACCACTATCTGGTGCCTCAGATCTATGAACTTGGATGTTTTCGTATTTTGTTAATCTACTTGCTTTTAATATGTCTACATAGTTCTATTGGTTTCTTGTGTTTAATCATGTGCTTGCAGAATTTGGTGTATTTGATTTGTACAGTTGCTTGGCTAAAACTTGGTGTGTAGATTGTTTAGCATGATATCATAGTTATCCTAGAAAATCTCAGTGTATTTGAGAACCACAAATGTAACATTGCTATTGAGCACACACAAGAACCTTAGGATGTACCTAGTAGTTATTAGAAGTAGGTCTACTGCATGTTTCTCTAGGAGATTAGTCGGGGCCCTGCTCTATCTCTGTGAATCTCACCTAGTTTCATTCCAGCCCTTACCTGTCATCCTTCCCTCTTTAGGATCTAGTTTTAATCTTCTTTCTAACTATTGTTGATCAACTAGATATTAGAAGATCAATTAGTACTATGAGTCTAGTTACTGTGATTCGACAACCCTACCCTCGTGAGCTAAAATTAGTACTATGCATGATTTATAGCCTATAATTTAGTAAATCCCACTCACAAACTTGATGAGCAAAAACACTCCGGTGTTACTTCTTCATTGGCTCTTTTCCTTTTCTTGAAGTTTCAATCCCTAGAAGTGATTAAACAACCCAAAACAAATAACCAAACATCATCAACAACTTGATCAACTTGAATGAATGAAAATGCTCAAAATGGGAAAATAATTACTCCTAGGGTTTACTAAGCACTTTAACAAGAAGATCTAAAAGGAATGAAACTCTCACAACCCTCAAAGCTAACAACAAAACAAAAAGAAACTCAACTTGGTTCCGTGCTACAGTAACTCTAATTTAAGAGATGAAGGATCTCTCTCAATTCTCAATGAATTAAAGGTTTTACAACTTTAAAATGCTTCTAAACTTTAAATCCATACAAGAAATAAGACTCCCCACCAAAATTTCAAAGAAACTCAACAAGAAAGAGAGGTGAGAAAAGGAAGAAGGAGAAGAGAATCAATTTACCACCGAATCTTCTCTACACCCAAAAGAAGCTCTTCTTCAGGAGAGAGAAGAAGATCTCCATTTCTTCCTTTGTTTGTAGGCCAAAGATGATGAATTTAGAGAGGAGAAATGAACGTTCAAGAGGACGAGGAAGAAGGAGAGGAAAAAGTGCTCAAGAATACCCTAGAAGGTCCAAGAAGGGTGTTTAAATAGGGCAAGGCCCGTGAGGCTTCATAGGTTGTCTTAAGCCCACAAGGGAGGCCATGATAACTCTCTGGAAGGCTTCATGTGCTCCTTTGTGGGCAAGTGAGACCATCAAGCCTCTTTAGATTGCTTCATGGGTTCCCTTGCCATAAGTGCCAGCAAGGCTTTGTCCTTGCTTTAACTTTTTAAAAGCTTTCCCCCACATTATTAATCTCCCAAAAGACTTTAACTAAGGTCCTAACACAAGAGGACACTCAAAGGAACTTAAACACACATGTTACACTCAAGAAACAAAACACAAGAGAAGTAGGAAAAAGGCAATCTTCCACAGCAAAGATTAATTTGCAAATAAATGAGTAGAAGTAAACAACACAAGGGAAAATGAGGAGAAACCAATCAAGAAAGGTGGAGTACTCAGAAAATTCTCCCCCTAGGAGGTTTACAAGAGCAAAGCTAATATCATGTTCCCTAATTGAGAATAAATGAGTCATGGAAATTTGAAAGCATATCTATTACAAACATAAGATCAACCGGTGACTAGTCCCCTACGAGGTCCCGGGGGAGAATTTTCTCAACACCTCACACCACATATGGTTACATGGAGCTCTAAAGATTCCAAATGCTAAATCCTATTCTTAAATGTAGATCTAATCTTTTGGTCCAGGCGAAAGATCTCTAATTCCATACGAGGTCCCAGTGGAGAATTCTCTTAATGCCTCACACCACATATGATTGCTAAGAGCTCTTGGAATACAGATGTAGAGTAAATCAAACCGAAGTGGAAAGGGGACACTTTGCTACCTTTTAACTTACTGATTGCTTCCCCGCAAGTGTACAGGATCGCCAAGTAATACCCTGTGTGTGACACAGGGGTCGTATTCCACGGGCCAAGGAAGTACTATTACTCACTCTTCATCTATTTTCTAACCTACAATTCAATATAAGTAGAGAGGAAATAAAACAAACTAACTAACCTAAGCTAATCCTATGGCCTGGTAACTAGCACATGGATTTAAACAAACAAGAGAGTAACAAACATGAGAAGAGAGTGTTTGTACAAGGAATCTACCTAGGGTTGTTATTAAGGCCCAAACTAAGATGATATAAAAATGCATTGACGATAGTTGAGAACTAGAGACCTCATGAGTAGATTTGCCCCGATCTCTCGACGACTAACCCCTAATCCCATACGAGTGATAATCATAATCTCTTTCGGATTAACCCATCTATGATCGCAATGAGCTACGTGAAATCTCTAATAGGAGTAAACCTACTATCCTTCAGCTTAAACCTAATGATGGAGGGCTACCGGCACCCGATCTCTTGGCGTGTCGGCATAAGAATCCCCTTTCAATCTCTCCTAGATCTAGTACACATGAGTAGGTCACATCTACATGTATAACTTATAAAAGAATTACGGATTTCTCCACAATTGTAATTCTAGACATGAAAGTATGAAAGATTGAATCTCAAACAACCATCAAACTAAATTAATAACAACATCCAAAGTTCTTACACAAGATGAACCCTAGGGTTCATCCAAATCCAAACACAATAATAAGTTAATCCCTCATGATAAGGGACACTTATACAACATACAAGGAAGACAAAAACATAAAATAAGTAATGAAAACTCCCTCTAGGTCATGATACCCTTGAATGGATGAAGCTTCACAAGTTTGTCGATGATGGCTTAGATCTTCACTCCAACTCCTTTTTTTCTCCTCTCCCTCTTAGTGATGATGTGTGCTCGTTTCCCACAAAGATCGCCATCAAAAGGTGGCCGGAAAGCCTCAAGAAGGTGTGGTGGCGGCGGTCTCAAAGGCCAAGAAAAGTCCCCCGTTTTGCCCTCAAAGAATCTTTTTATAATGCCCCAATTCGATGTATACCGAGGTCAATAATGAGGTCAATAATGGGCATCATTGAGGCAGTATGAAATAAGCCAACTTCTCTAGATGGGGTAGACGGCCTCAATGATAACCACTATTGAGGCCGTATGACTCGAACCAACTTTTTGTCTCAAAAATTCCCCATGTGCTACAGTACCTACTAATGTACAAAATACATATACTAAAATACGTACATTTAGACACTTATCACTCACCCTCTCAACCCTCTTTAATCTTGGCTAATCTAATTCTAGTGGTGATGGACACTCGTCACTAAGATAATTAAATTTAGCTCTCAGTCTTAGTGTCACTCTAGAAGAAAGTTAATCAACAAGTGCATAAGATTAAAACTCAAATTAAAACTCAATTAAAAGGAACACAATAGAAGTTGAAGAGATTTCATCCTCAGATTTACATGTCCTAGTACCCACTAGGTGTTTAGCTCTCCATGGAGCAACAAATTATGCAATCAAAATAGAAATCAAAACATATAGAATCCATGAGAAAACCCCTCTTTAAATCCATGTTGAAAGTCTTCAAGAGCCACTCATTCTTCTCCAAGAACCTCTCCTTCAAACCAAGGGCACACCCCTCCGAATCAACATAGTTGGTGGCTCCCCTAATTGTTATCCTAGGAAAGATTGCAATGAAGAATGGTGGAGAAATTCCCCTTGGATGTGCAAAGATCTCCTCTAAAACCCTAGCCGACTCCTCCCAAGACTTAGGCAAAAAGATGTGAAAAAAACCCTTTGAGAGGCCTTTTATAAGTGAAACCTGGGGATTTACTTAGCCTCGCCACTCCAGTATGGAGGGTGTGTGTAATTCTGCCGACCGCTATAATACTTTACTGCTACATGCACACATGAATGCCTTCATGCCCTCCTAACATGTCAATTAGCTTCTAAAATCTTCAAGAGTTGGCATATGTGCGCTTGTAGATGATCCAACTTGAGTGTTCATCCTTGAAGTTTGCTAAATCATCTCAGAAATTTCTCCACAACTCTTTCTTTATTCTTTCTCATTAATTCCCTTCACAATCACTAATTGCACAAAAGAACACAAACATCTGTTATTATTGGAAATATCTGAATATAATCATTCTTAGAGTGTATAAAAGTTATGAACAAGTATATATCAAACAAGCACTTATCAGCATACTTCGCCATTTGACAGAGAGCTTTAACAAATGATAATTAATGTGTAGTTGCTTCAATAAATCCTGAAATCTCTTGAATTGTTTGTCCGTGCAATCATTCTTTAATCTTGATGGATACAGGAGCCGGGGGACATACTCCTTCACCATTGGCAGTGTTCTCTTTTCATTAATTGGAGTGGCGTATCCCTCCTTTATCGGACTCTCCACAATCTTAATTTCCGATCCATTTTCCCTATCCATCACCCTTTCACTATCTCCCCCACTTCTTTGCTACTCCAAAAAGTAATATCCTTGAGATGTTCGAACAAAAATTTAGCTATCTACCCCACTTGATTCTCAATATTCTGAAGAGAAGCCAACTAGTTTCTCATCAATGTCATTGTGCTCTAAAATTAGTTTTTGGACTGCTAAAACTTAATATCCATGCTCTGAATAATTCGAGTAAATTTTTCCTTCAATATGGGTCTCTTGTCATTCTACTGGTGAGGAGGAAATCCTGGCAGGGGCTTCTGCTGCTGTCCTTCATTTCCCCAAGAAAAATGGGGTGATTTTGACATCCTGGACTATACATGCTACTGTAAGGGTTTCCTTGGTGTCGTAGGGCACTACCAACGAAGTCTAACTTTTCGATGGGTCCATGTGCCACTGCGATAATAAAGCAATCTATCGAAGTATGCCCTTCCCCACACGTGTCATACACCATGACTGTAGGCGGCTTCTGAGTAGACAAGTTATCGATCTTTCAGCTCAAAGCTTCTACTTGGCCTGCTAGTGTTGTAACTTCACTAACCTCAATCATCCTAGCTACCTTTCCAACTGACTTGCTTCTCGAGTTACATTGATAATTGTTCATGGCTATTTCTTCAATCAGCTACTTAGCAACCTCTTGGGTCTTATTGCCAAGCAATCCTCCCGCTATTGAGTGTATAAGCTACCTTATACTTTGATTGAGGCGTTGATGAAAAATCTAAACTTCCATCCATTCGAGGAGGTTATGATGCGGCCATTTGCATAACAAGTCTCTGAATTGATCCCACACCTCAAATAGTGATTCAGTGTCCAACTATGCATAAGTTCTAACCTCTTGTAGCAATTTTGTCGATCTTTCTGGTGGGAAATAACAAGCTAAGAACACTTTGACGAGCTACTCCTAAGTCATGATAGATGCACTAGGAAGAGCCTAGGGCCATTCCTTAGCTTTTTCTTTCAACGAAAATGGGAACAAGCAAAGTCTAATTCCGTCGTTAGAGAAATTGTTAATCTTCAGCATATCACATACTGACAGGGGCCCGAGAGTGTACGGGTTGTCAAAGTAATAAAATACCTTGGTGAGTGGGTAGTCGTATCCACAGGCAATAGGGATTTGAGATATAAGTATTAACTATTTAGCTAACGCGATGTGTGAAAGGAAATCAGTGAGTGAGTGTGAGAATAATTAGTAAAAGCAAGAATTAAAAGAGAAGTGTGGAAGATGAGAGAGTGCAAGTAAGAGTAGAAGAGTAGGACAAACAATGAGAGAAGATGGGTATCCGGACAAGCTACCCCTGGGACTTATGCTTCTAGTGCAAGATAATGCTATTATACCTTCCTATTGATGTTAATTAAGTCGAGGAGATCCTTAAACACACAGTCCCAAATCTAAGATCAACAGTGACTAATCCCAACACTATGCCCCAGCATTAGGTTTCACTACGATCCTTGACTCTCGTTGACCTGTCAACTAAGCCCTAGGGGAGTTCGTCTTCCTAAGCCTCACACTATGTGGAATTGCTTTAGGTTCTAGGGATTCCTAGTGATAAACTCTGTTCCTATATGTAGTTCTAACTCTTTGGTCCAGGTGAGAGAACCCTAGTCTAGATTAAGCCCCAATACTAAGATTCACTACAACCCTTCACTCTATTGCTTGCGCAACTAAGCCCCAGGGGAGTTTATCTCCTAGCACTTCACTCTATCTTGACCGCTAATGAATCATGGAACACGAAGGTAGGCAAAATCACATCGGAGGGGAAAGGGGACGTTCCGCTACCTTACGACTCACCCTCTCAACCCTCTTCAATCCTAAGTAGTCTAACCCTATAGGAGTTGTCACACCTCCAAAGGATTACCTAAATTGTTCTCAACCCTAGTGTCACGGCTAAGGGAAAACAATAACAAAATAAATCAAGATTGAAACTCACTTTTATTCATCAATAATGGAAAAACATAATAACAATGTCAAAGAAACATAATAGTCCTAGGGTTTACAAATCCGAATACCCACAAGAGGTTTAGCTCGTCATGGAGCTATACAAATCCATCAAAGTAATAATAAGAACACAAATTGAATGCATAGATGAAAACCCCCTTGTGTGCGATGTGGCCGTGGTCTTGTGCCGCCGTCGGACGTTGATGTCGACGCTGATGACGAGCTTCAAACCTCCACGAAGTCCTCTCCAAACCCTCGCCGTTCCTCTCCAGAAGTTAGGACAAAGAAGAGCCAAAAAGATCCCCAAATTAGTCTCCAAAACGAGTATTTTATAATGTTGAGTCGTGGCTGAAATTTGAACTTATCGGGATTTCACACGGCCGTGTGGAATTTTCACACGCCCGTGTGAACTTTCTGGTTTTCTGAATTTTGGCCGAAAATGGATAGTAGCTTGCTACAGTGTTTTGCTACAATGCTCGCCGAAACGCTCCCGAATTCGTCGTTCTTTATCGAGGCTGTTGAATTGGGCACACAATCAATGGTAGATCGTGCCAATTGCTTCAAATCTCCTAATTTGGTGAAGTTCTCCTTGTTAGCACGACCTAGACTTATTGTGAATGTGACTGCCTTTGTGCCCCTCCAAAGGAGGTTGGCACACACTCACAAGTCTATACTCATCCCGTGCTCCTTGCTTAGTCCGAGAATCTTCCCAACAATGGCGACCACGATCTAACTTCGTTCCTTTCCTTCACTTTATCTTCACAACCCTACAATGCACAAAAGTAAACAAATGCACAATTTTTAGTAATAAAATCTTATTAAATTAATGCTCATTGTAAGATAATAACGCTTTGCATTACTATAACACGAGCACTTATCACATACCTTGAGGAATCCTCCTATGTGACTATTAGGACAAACTGTATTGAAATCAAAAGAGGAAACAATGTTTGGGCATAGTATCTGAGTAGGGGTATGAAGTATAGGACAAAAGTTGTCTAAGTTTTCAATCCTATTTGAACAGAAAGGTTTCCAGAATTATGCTAAATCCCAATTTCTCATTCGAAGAGTAACTGAATAGGTGCAGAGCTGATACAGACATCCACACAATTACATTAACACTCTATGAAACTTTACTGTGAGGTAATGATAATCTCTTAACTAGATAATCTACCCCATAGATAGAGATTATCACTAATCCGAATACAGAGTAGAGATGTGATTTCTCCTATAATCCATTCCACATGATTGAAAGGAGCACAAAGATTATCACTAACCCACTAGGAAAGATTGCGGGAGATAAAGTCTCCAAAGTACTCTAACTAGAGATGTACTCACTATCCTCTTGAGTTGCAGCATGTCTATGCTAGGTGGGAATTTATTCTCATCACAAAGCACATTAGACATATGGAAACTTAGGGAATCTCACAACAGTAGCAATCATTCGGTAAAATTGTGCAATTAGACACAAATAGAGATGATTAAAATTAAGAAAACAACAAAAGCATTAAAGATCCAACAAATGTCAATGAGATAAACCATAGAATTAAACTATAGCCAAACATCTACAAATTAACCCCCCCATTAAAAGAGGGTAAGCATTCAAGATACAAATAATAGAAGCAAATATGAAAAACATGAAAACACCCTTCTCAGTCACGCCGATGGAGGATCACAGGAGAAGACCTAGGAAAGCTTCCATGCATGCCGCCAAGGTGAGCTTGATGCCTACAACCTCTAATCCCCTTGAATATGGATCCAAATATCCCTTCAAATAGCCCATTGAGTGCTGCAGGTTTGTCCTCTTTCTTCCCGAATTTCACCTCCAAGAATTACCGTAATTCAATTACAACAAACAAAAATAAAAAAAAAAGATGAAAAAAAACTTTGGTTCTTTCCAATCCACCATAAAAAAAAATGAAAATGAAGGGGAATAAATAGAAACTCAAATGGAATAACCCTACACCTTCAGCTCTAATCTCCTTCTCTGGCTCCAAAGTTATCTTGTTTGGTTCCAAAATCAGGTTATTTCCTAATCTTCCCCTATCACAATTAGACAAGTGTCTGTGTTAGGAGAGGATCAGGGAATACCCTATTTCCAAAACCAAGCAAGGTGAACACAAGGTCTAGGTTTAGGATTAACTGCGGACACTACTACTATTACTATTGGAATGGAAGAAGGCAACAAAAGACAAGCCCAGTTCCTGCTTGGAAGGTGTAGGGTTAGGGTTGCTACAGGAAGCTATGGTTAGGGTTTTGAGCTTTGACGTGGAAATGGAAAAGGAGATAAAATGGAGATGATGTTGCCAATGGTTAATATCAATCCCTAAAAGGAACAAAGGACTGAAAGACGAAAGAAATAAAATGGAAAATGGTGGTGGTTAGGGTTTAAAAAAAAAAGGAAGAAACAAGGCCATTGCCATGACCAAGTACCTCAAGCTTCTCTAAGTCTGTGATCAAGTGCAATGTAAGACAAGTTTGGTTCTCGTTGGGGTGGTCTAGAGTTAGGGTTAGCTAAAAAAAAAATTGGCAAAAAAGGGAAAGAAATGACATGGAGATTGTGGTGGTTAGGGTTTAGAAAAACAAAAAAACAAAAGGGAAGAAACCGGAAAAGGGATGGACATTTAGGATTTAAAAAATAAATAAACAAACCAATGGTGGATGGGCAAATGTCCCTTTCATAAGAAGTGAAAAATTGGAGATATTTAGGGAATAATATATACTTCATCTTAATTCTATCCCCCAAAATTACTATTCCTCAAGGGTTTTCCTTTGTTAGACATTTGGCTTACTATCATTGGAAGATAATGTGTTGGTACATGTTAATATGTTTAGCCTGCGAGTGAGCATACCCGATAGATTGATTGCTTTGTTGGTTGCTGTACCTCTAATCCAAGCTGACATTTGGCTTGCTATGATTGGGAGATAATGCGTTGGTACATGTTAACATGTTTAGCCCACGAGTGAGCATACCCGATGGATTGATTGCTTTGTTGGTTGTTACGCATTTAACCCTAGCTCTCACTTTGGGGCTAAGAGCTAAGGAAAGCACCAGTGGCACGCTTGCATGCAACAGCTGTGAGGGTTTGGAAAAGAAGAAAGTCGGCTTTTGCCGACGCCCCGTACGCGCAGAGGCAAAAAAGGATGCAAAGAAGGATAAGGTCTCCGATTTCGGTCTGTCGACTCTCCTCGAGCAGCACTGCTATGATGGCTTGCTGCACACGAGGTGTGGCACGCCGGCGTACATCGCGCCGGAGCTCCTCCGCCGGCGGGGTTACGATGGTGCTAAAGTTAATCTTTGGTCTTATGGGGTTATTCTTTATGTGCTTCTTGCCGAATTCCTCCCATTCTAGAATGAGAACCTTATGAAGATATACACGAGTTTTGTTAGGGTTTGAGTGGTTGAAGCCATGGAGGATGATGGAGAATGTGACAAGAGTTTCATTGTTGAAGCCGACTGTGCGGTCAGCTTTGAGAAGGATGGACTTGGTTGAGGAGTTTGCAAGTGTTGAGGTAACCAAGCCCTTTACCATGAAAACTTAAGTTAAGAGTGGATCTTATTGCTTCCCTATTCTTCCTCTTCATGCGGCCTTTTGGCTTTGTAGGTCAACTTAAGCTCATCTTCGAAGCCAAAGCATGAACAACCTCTCCACAATGATCATTAAAATAAGAGAAGCCAAAGATCAACGTTATCTCTCTGTTGGAAACCTTGCTACATCATCCAAAGCTAAGTCAAGAGGATATGTGAGGAAGAAAGGTGATCTTTTATTGTTCTTTTTAATGCAATTTTATATAAATTTTAATATGATTTTGAAGTGGCTTTTAATTAAAAATTTTGTGAATAGGAAGACCATGGAAAAAAAAAGAACACATGACTTTTGGACCAAAGTTAGGTGAGCAGATGGGAAAGAAAAATAGATGCTTCTAAAGAAGCTGGTGAGAATTGAGATAATGATTTATATAACCATCTTGGCATGTTTGTAAGTTGTTGTTGTTATTATTTTGTAATCCCTTCACATACATAAAACATAATATCAATAATAGTATGATCAAATTCTTATTATTATAAAAAATTATTGATAATTATTGATTTACTATTATGGTGGTAATCTTTGTAACACTAATATCATGGAAGGAATTCTTAACTTAAAGGAAGTTGAAATCAATTGTTCACTGTTTTTTCATATTAAGTTCAAAAGTTTCCATTTTATTTCTATTATTTAATCACATTAAAAATTTAACTTTGTGATTGGGATCGTAATAATTTTTCCTACTATTGGTTTTAGAAAGGTTGTGTTATATTTTATTCTTTAATTGTTACTTTTTCATTGTTTTGAGAATGACACCTACAGTGGATTAGGAGGAAGAGTGGGAAATAGCATTCGCATGTGTAAGTATAAACTCATTTTGTTGATGTGGAGCTCTTGAAAAATATCATTCTTTTTGGTATTATCTTTGTGGCATTCCATGGCCTTGGACTGCTGTAACGAACTTAATTGTGTTAGTATGCAGGGGCAAACATCAAACATTTGCATCAAATGGTAAAAGTTAGTTAAAGCATTGTGAATAAGAAGTGTTTGGGGAGCTAATTATGTTTAAATCTTCTACTTTATTTTATCAATAGTGTTTTCTAATGAGATAATTCTAACAGAATTTATCATTGATTTTTGAACTTTGCAGTTTACTTCTGTAGAACATGTGTTGTAAAAGTTGATTATACTATGAAATTTATTGATAGTAACTGGGTACTTGCACCATTTCTCTGCCCCTCAGCACCCAGCTAAATGAAGTTCCTTCTGGCATGAAGAATTGGGTCTAAAAATTATAACTATCTCCTTATCTCCTTATCACATTCCTTTTTTTAGACCCAAAGTCATTTGTATGGGTGAGTAAGAATTATGTGTAAATATACTTATGTTATGTTTATTCTGTAAGCCTTGGATGCGAAATGAATGTTGACAATTAGAGAATAGTTATTTTGAAGTTACCTACATTTTATATATGTTTTTTTGGTTTTTTTTGGTTTTTGATAAAACATTTTATATAGGCTTCGAAACTAAGGAAAAATTGGTCATTTTTGAATTAATCTAACTTTCAAAGGCCTGCAGAAGCTTTATAGCTTTAGTGTAAAGACAAAGAAAGTTTGATGCAAGATGTGAAGGCTGAAGACTTGAGGCTCAAATGTTTCTTGCTATAACAAAAGAGGTATCTTAACTATTTGCTCTCTGGATCTAATTGATTTGATGTTACCAAATTTATTAACAAAACTGATCTCCAATTGCTGACATTATAAACTGATATAGTATATAATTGTTACAATTTAGGTATTCCTGTCAGAGATTTTTTTTTTGTTTTTGTTTTTTTTTTACTTTTGATAGATTGCTACAGGAGAAAAATAAATAAATAAATAAATAAATATATATATATATATATATATATCTTCTTTTCTCTGTTTCAATAATATTGTTTTAATGTTACAATATTTGAATTATAGGAATATCAAATATTGATTATATTATGAATAAAGAATTAAAAAAAATTATTTTAAATGAGGGTTTTGGTAAATACCTATATTTATGAGGGTGTTTCAAGGATTGGGACGTGATTTCATGTTCTTAAAAAATCTGGGAATCAGTTGAGCAGCTCGGAAATTTTAATGATATGTTTAAAAAGTATGTGATCATATATTTTATTTCAAAATGACATTATAAATTTATAATTTATAATTAGTGAGTTATATTAATTTTAATGCATTTATTAATGTGAGGGTTTGTTTGATTTTTAGAAAAAAAACATCTATTTCCTCTCTACACATGAGATTATCAAGTTTGAAAATTAAACAATTAAAATAAAATAAAAATAAAAAGTTAGGAATGGGAAGACATTATAAAAGACACATAGGTAGCATGTTATCCATTGTAGTCAAAGAAAAAACACAAATACTGTTTCTTTGCATATTGACAAGGACCTCTCTATGGTTTGTCATGGACACAATAACTCCACTTTAAGATATTTTATCAAATCAATTAATTATTCTTTGAAAATATTTATTAAGATATTTTATTTAATTTTTAGATAATTCAGATATATAGAAATAACGATTAAAAAAAATAGTATATATTTTTTTGAAGAATACCCGGATATTTAAAAATCCTTTTTGATTTATTTTTAACTGACATGTATCTTTGTAAATCCAATCCTTCTTGATTTATTAAACTGATTTTAATTTCATTTCCCATGTGAATCCATTTGATAGGGCCCCACTTTTGGATAAACATGGGCCTCAATTAGTGAATATGCTCAATTGCCATAATTGTTGATATGATGTATATAATTTGTTGCAAATGTGATCATGTCAATTTTCTGACAGTTTTGGCATTCAGTGAAAATTTTGTCTTTTTTATGTACGTATAAAGGAAATACAATAAAAAAATGTCATTCATTGCTTATAAAATTATGTTATTTAATCATTTGATTGTTTTTCTATAGAGATTTATGCGTTAATGTTACTACACAAGATGAAACATCTAAGTTTCTCGTGAATTTTAACACTATAATTTAGATTTCATGGTTCAAAATCATTGAAATATGGAATGATATATATACTTTTTAAGAAAATTATGTAATAATAATGTTGTTTGATTATTTGGCTTGAAAAATTTATGAGTGTCCAAATATTTAATTAATATTTATGTGATTGTGCCACAAATCTCCAAATTAATGGACATAATTTATTCAATTTTTTTAATATAAGTAGTGATTCTCATGTTATTTAATTCTTTTCTCCCTTATTTTTCGCCCTATTTTTTATTTTGAATTTTTTATATTGCCAATATTATAAAAAACCAAACTTAGAATAAAAAAAGAAAGAAACAAGAAAATAATAATAATAACAATATACAGCTCCACAATATACAAATGCGTACAAATATTATTATTTTCTTAATATTATATATATATATATATATATATATATATATATATATATGAACTACAAAATATAATTTTCTAAATAAAATAACTAAACCATTATATGAAATTTATATTGACAAAAATATAATTTCCTAAATAAAATGAGTAAACTACAAATCCATCTTTTCCTAAAAGCATACTTAGTCAAATAACATATTCCAATAATATATTTTACAATCCTTCTGATAAGTGCTCGTATTATAGTACCGCGAAGCGTTATTATCTTACATTGAGCATATCTTTTATCATTTTTTATCACTAAATGGCATGCATTTGTGTATTCTTGTGCATTGAAGGTTTGTGGAGCTAAATTGGAGAAGAAGAACGAAATTAGGTCGTGTTCGCCGATGTTGGGAAGTTTTCGGACCAAGCACGGAACAAGGCACGAGCTTGGACTTATGAGTGTGTGCCAACCTCCTTTGGAGGGGCACAAAGACAGTCACACTCACAACAAATCTAACTCGTGTGGCTTAGGAGAACTTCACCAAGAAGGAGACTTGAAGCAATCGGCACGATCTACCATTGATTTTGTGCCCAATTCAATGGCCTCGATGAAGAACGACGGATTCGAGAGCGTTTCGGGCGAGTACTGCAGCAGCACTATAGCTTCGTTACTATAGCAAAACACTGTAGCAAGTTACTGTCCACTTCGGCCAAAATTCAGAATTCCAGAGAATTCACAGGGGCTTGTGGAATTAACACACGGCCGTGTGAATTAATTTTTCAGCAGACAGAAACTTCACACGCCCGTGTGTTAATTCCACACGGCCGTGTGAAGCCCCCGATAAGTCAATTTTTAAAGCCGTGATTCAACATTATAAAAGACGATTTTGGAGACCTTTTGGGATATCTTTTGACCTATCTTTCTCTTCAACTTGGGGAGTGCGGCTAGGGTTTCGGAGAGGATTTCGTGAAGGTTTAGCGCCTGATAAGTGCTTATGTTATAGTATCGCGAAGCGCTATTATCTTACATTAAGCATACCTTTTATCAGGTTTTATCACTAAATGTGTGCATTTGTGTTCTCTTGTGCATTGAAGGTATTGTGGAGCCTAATTGGAGAAGAAGAATGAAATTAGGTCGCGTTCGCCAATGTTGGGATGTTCTCGGACCAAGCAAGGAACGAAGCACGTATTTGGACTTGTGGATGTGTGCCAACCTCTTTTGGAGGGGCACAAAGGCAGTCACATTCACAACAAGTCCAATCCGTGTTACTTAGGAGAATCTCGCGAAAGAAGAAGACTTGAAGCAATCGGCGCGACCTACCGTTGCTTGTGTGCCCAAGTAATGGCCTCGATGAAGAACAATGGACCCGGGAGGCGTTTCGGCAAGTTACCAAGCCTGTTCAGCTGAAGATTAGTGTTCCAGAGAAGTCACACGGGCGTGTGGAAATTCCACACGGCCGTGTGAGCCATTTTCCAGCCAGACAGAGAAGTCACACGGGCGTGTGGAAATTCCACACGGCCGTGTGTTTTGCAATTTCAGCCATCCAGTGAAGACACACGGGCGTGTGGAAATTCCACACGGCCATGTGAAATTAATTTTTCAGCCGAGACAGAAGCTTCACACGGGCGTGTGGAAATTCCACACGGCCGTGTGAAGCCCCCGATAAGTCCAGTTTTAAAGCCGCGATTCAACAATATAAAAGGGGATTTTTGCAACTTTTTAGGGATCTTTTCGACCTATCTTTTCCCGAACTTTCTGGAGTGCGGCTAGGGTTTCGGAGAGGATTTCGTGGAGGTTCTAGCGCGTCGTCGGCATCGATTTCGAGGTTCGACGTTTGCACAAGACCACGGCCACACCAATTCGAGGGGGTTTTTCATTGATGTCTATGTTTTATGCTTTATTTCTCACGTTGATGAACATGTATAGCTCTATGAGGAGCTAAACCCCTCGTGGGGTATTCGGACTTGTAAACTTTAGGGTTTCTTATGTTTCTTTGACATTGATTATTATGCTTTCCATCGTTGATGAATAAAATTGAGTTTTTAATCTTGATTATCCTTTCATATTGTTTTCCCTTAAACGTGACATTAGGGTTGAGAGCAATCTGGGCTTTCCTTTGGAGGTGTGACAACTCCTATAGGATTAGACTACTCAAGATTAAAGAGGGTTAAGAGGGAGAGTTGTGAGGTAGCAATGTACCCCTTTCCCCTTCGATGTGATTTCTCCCTACCTCCGATTCCTTGATTTAATAGCGGTCGAAATAGAGTGAAGCAATAGGTAGATAAACTCCCCTAGGGCTTAGTTACGCAAGTAATAGAGTGGAGGGTTGTAGTGAATCCTATTTGCTGGGGCTCAATCTAGACTAGGGTTCTTCTACCTGGACCAAAGGGTTAGAATTACGTATAGGAACAGGTTTAATCACTAGGAATCCCTAGAGCATAATGCAACTCCACATAGTGTAAGGTTTAGGCAGATGGACTCCCCTGGGGCTTAGTCATCTAGGTGACAGAGTGAAGGGTGTTGTGAATCCTAACACCGGGCATAGTGTTGGAGTTAGTCACGGTTGTCCTTAGGTTTGGGACCGTGAGTCTTAGGATATCCTCGACTCAATTGACATCAATAGGAGAGTATAATATCATAGTCTTGCACTTGAAACATAGACCCTAGAGGTAGCTTGTCCGGATACCCCCCTTTTACTCATTGTTAGTCCTTCTCGATTTTCCTACTTGCACTTCTTTCTTCCATCTCTCTATTTAGTTTATTGCTTTGCATTAGTTTCACTCATCAATCTTATTATCGTTCTCCGTATTCTGCATAGCTTAATTAGTGAAACCTTATATTCTATCTCCCTATTCCCTGTGGATTCGACTACCTTCTCACCAAGGTAAATTTATTACTTCGACAAACCCGTGCACTTGCGGGATACACGCAAGGGGTCGTGTCAAGTTTTTGGCGCCGTTGCCGGGGAATAGGCGTTTTAGATATTTGTTTTTCACTATTTTAGCTATTCACTTCGCATTCTATTTCATATTATCTTTACCTATCATTGTTCTTATTTTTCTTTTCTTTGTTTTCGGCTCCAGGTTATGACCCGTGGGAACCCTTCAATACTTGTTGAAGGAGACCCAGACATTGGAAGAAGAACACATCGTAAAGGGAAAGAACCTGCACAAGAAGCATCAAATCAAGCCGATATTGAGACAGAAGGGTCAGAGACAATGGCAGAACAGAACGAGCAGCAGCGAACGTTGTCCGATTTTGCTAGACCCGCAGTTATGGGGACCCAATCAAGCATCGTGAGGCCCCCAATTACAGCAATGAATTTCGAATTGAAGCCGTCGTTCATTCAGATGTTGCAACAGTCCGCACAGTTTAATGGGTTAGCCGATGAAGACCCTAATAGTCACATAGAAAATTTCTTGGAAGTGTGTGACATGTTGAAGATAAATGGAGTGACGGACGATGCAATTCGATTGAGAGCCTTCCCATTTTCATTGAAAGGAAAAGCAAGGCATTGGTTGCACTCATTACCTAGAGCTTCCATTACTACGTGGGAGGAAATGGCCGAGGCATTCTTGGCTAGATACTTTCCACCGGGAAATCTGCAAGACTCCGGAATGAGATATCTTCCTTTGTACAGATGGAATTGGAGTCTCTATTCGAGACATGGGACAGGTTCAAAGAGCTCCTTCGCAAATGTCCGCAACATGGATTTCCCGAGTGGATGATTATTCACACATTTGACAACGGGTTGAATCCGAGTACAAAGCAACTCTTAGATGCGGCGGCCGGAGGGACTCTTGGAAGCAAGACTCCCGGTGAAGCTCGGCACCTTGTAGAGGAGATGGCTATGAATAGCTATCAATGGAACTCAAGGGATAGGAAAAAGGTTGCCGGAATTCATGAGGTTGATGCGGTTACATCATTGGCAGCACAAGTGGAATCGTTGAGTAAGAAGCTAGATGCTCTAGCTTCGCCAAGAGTTGCGGCCATCACTACTTGTAACGGTTGTGGGGGAGGACATGCTTCAAGCAATTGTCCTATTGCTATTGGAGGCACTAGTGCGGTAGAGCAGGCCGATTTTGTGGGGAATTCATATCGAGGACAAGGCCAAGGCAACCCGTATAGTGGTACATATAATCCGGGATGGAAGAACCATCCGAACTTCTCTTGGAGCAATCAAGGACAGTCACAACAGAACAAAAATAGTGCACCACCGGGATTTCAAAGCCAACAAGCTCCGAATTTAGAAAGCCGAGTGATCGGGTTGGAGGGAAAGATGACTGACCTAGAGAGAGCCCTCACACGGTTCGTTTCTTCTTCGGACGCAAGGTTCCAATCGGTGGAAGCTACTCTTCGTAATCACACCGCCTCCCTACACAACTTGGAGAACCAAGTAGGGCAAATTGCGAAGACTTTGGCGGAGAGACCTCAAGGTAGTTTTCCTAGCAATACGGAGACCAACCCAAGAGAACAACTAAAGGCAATTACCTTGAGAAGTGGTAAGGAGGTTGAGGGACATCTCCCTCTTGAGAAGACTAAGGACTCACCCGAAGTCGTGGAAATAGAGGATGGAGCACCAAAGGAGAAAGAGGTGGCACCCCCACCTTACAAGCCGAGAATTCCCTATCCTTCACGATTGAAGAATGACCAAGACAATGAGCAATACAAGAAATTTCTGGGTGTCTTCAAGCAATTGCACATCAACATTCCATTCGCGGAAGCATTAGCCCAAATGCCCAAGTACGCGAAGTTCTTAAAAGACATCTTGACCAATAAGAGGAAGTTAGAGGAAAGTGCATCCGTCATCCTCGATGCAAACTGTTCGGCAGTGCTACAGAAGAATATGCCAAGCAAGAGGAAGGACCCCGGAAGTTTTATCATACCGTGCAATATTGGTGATATGGGTGAGGAGATGGCACTAGCCGACTCGGGGGCAAGCATCAATGTCATGCCCTACACGTTCTTCCAAAAGCTAGGCTTGGGCGAGCCTAGACCTACCCGGATGACACTTCAGCTTGCGGATAGATCGGTGAGGCATCCGAGGGGTATTGTTGAAGATGTGTTGGTGAAAGTGGATAAGTACATTTTCCCGGTCGACTTTGTAGTGCTCGATGTAGACGAGGATGTCGAGGTGCCGCTGATCCTTGGGAGGCCGTTCTTGCGCACTTCCAAAGCTTTGATAGACATGGACGGTGGAGAGCTCACACTTAGGGTTGGGGACGACAAGCTCACTTACCGCCTCGCCGAAGCCATGCGACATTCTCTTGATTTTGATGATGCTCTATATTATCTTGATGTCACTGATGATTGCATTGATGAATATATGCAGGATATGTTTAACCCGGATCCATATGAAGGGTGGCCGAACCAAGACATGGAGACTGAAGAGGAAGAAGTGCTCGCGCTTGTTTCAGTTGAAACAGACATCAAGAAGGAGAAGGAGCTTAGAAAGAAAGTCCTTCGGAGATTAAAGAGGTCGAGACGTCGCCACAAAAAGAACCCCAACAAGAAAGGGGATGAGCATTCACGAAGTAAGGGTGTTTCACCCATATAGGGAAGAGGGCAAATTCCATTCATGAACCTCCGTAAGGTAAGACAGGTACGTCAAGCTAAGTGACGTTAAACAAGCGCTTCTTGGGAGGCAACCCAAGTGTTTTGCAGTTTTTCTAGGACCTAGTTTAGTTTTAGGATTGAATAAAAGTCTTAGCAATGGTGTCCAAATTTTCATGTGCATATGCTGAGTTTTCATGTGGATTTTCGATCATTTACGTGTGCCTTAACGTTAATTGACGAAGTTTGAGTCGGTTGAGTGTGTTTTCGATAGTCTCTGGTCGTGTTTTTATGGTTTATACAGGCTCTAAGTGTTTTAAAAGAGTTTCTGAATTTTTCTGAGAGTCTGTACAATTTTCTAAGTAAACCAGAGAAAACACACGGCCGTGTGGAATTAACACACGGCCGTGTGTTACCAATTGGAGCTCAACCAGAGAAGACACAGGGGCGTGACTTTGCCCCTGTGAAAAACTTCAGAAGGGGCACACGGCCGTGTGGAATTAACACACGGCCGTGTGAAATTTCGCAGAACTTCAACTCTTTTCCAGAGAGTCCACAGGGGCGTGTGGATGCCCCTGTGAGTGCCACTGTGCTAAGGCACACGGCCGTGTGAGATTTCCACACGGCCGTGTGAAAATTCTGCAGGAATTCCCTTTCATCCCGAGAAACTACAGGGGCGTGTGTGAGCCCCTGTGGGAGAGCTTGTCAAGGCACACGGCCGTGTGGATTATTCACACGGCCGTGTGAAACATTTATTGTTTCTCGGGCGAGTCAGAGAAGCCACAGGGGCGTGTGAGGTGCCCCTGTGGACGGCCTTGTATTCTTGGCCAAGTTGGGCACACGGCCGTGTGGATGTTTCACACGGCCGTGTGAAAATTTTTCAGAGAGCGTCTGTGTTTTCCCGAGAGTCCACAGGCCCGTGTGGGTGGCCCTGTGTAGACCCCTGTGGAGGCACACGGCCGTGTGGAATTAACACACGGCCGTGTGAGGTAGTTCAGAGAATGATCAGAGTGCGCACAGGGGCGTGTGTTAGCCCCTGTGAACCCTAATTTCTGAGGCACACGGCCGTGTGGGTACTTCACACGGCCGTGTGAATTTCCAGAACTTCAAAAGCCGCGCGTTTTTCTTATAGAAATCATTTGTGCCTCTTCATTCTCCACTCTAAACTTCTCTCCTACCCTCTCTATCACTTCCCCGACTTTCTCTGAGGTTTTTGAAGGAATTTGTTCGAGTTTTCCGGCCGTATTACTTTGTTTTTCATCTCCACCGCCGGTGAGACCTTCAATACCTTTTTCTTCGTCAATTCTTGATTCAATTCGTTCTTTTATACAATTTTGCTTGGTTTGAATGTTTACATTACATACGAGCATGCTTAGAATGAAATTAGAACGAATTTAGATGTAAATTGTGGATTTTTAACCCCACGGCCGTGATGCTTTGCCCGTCAGAAACTCCACACGGGCGTGTGGAATTAACACACGGCCGTGTGGATTTCTGCAGATTGGTTATTTTGAACTGTTTTTGATTGTTTTCTTTTCCAATCTTACAGGAATGTCTTCTAGACCCAGGAAATCAACAGGGAAGCGCCCACGTGAGCCCACACCTCCTCCAGCAGAGACAGAGTTCAGTATAGCCGAGCATCAGGTTCGGTTCGAGCGTTTATCAGGACTCCGTTTTGGACAGACGAGATATTTGGATTTGAGTATAGTGAGGAGTATTCAGGGGGGAGACAGCGTCGCAGATGAGATTGGCGAGCTGGTCTCAGTCGGTAGCTGGGAGAGATTGATGGTTATCCGGGACTCGGTGATCCGACCGCTCACCTTAGAGGTCCTGGCGTCGTTTGAGTTCGACCGGGGGTACAGCAGTTTCACCGAGGGCACCACAGTTCAGTTCAGAGCCCTCGGTCGACATTACAGCCTCAGTATGAGCCAGTTTTCGATTGGGATGGGCCTATATGATGGGGCGTACACTGAGACAGAGGAGTACTCATTGCTCCCCACAGACTACCCGGGTACCGTGACACCGCAGCAGGCGTATAGCAGACTTTGTGGTCAGGGTCAGTACGAGCCGGGTGTCTCCAAGGCTTCATGCCTTTCTCGACCTGCCTATAGATGTCTACACGCAGTTATGAGCAGATCTATTAGTGGCAGTGGAGACAGTACTGGTGTTCTGAGTCGCCAGGAGCTCCTCTACTTGTATTCGATGGTGGAGAGTGAGCCACTCCACCTGGGGCACATTGTGGCCGACTACATTCGCCATCAGGGCCAGTACCCCAGGGTAGGAGTTATCTTTGCAGGCCCCTACATCACCAGACTTCTCATTGGCCTGGGGCTCAGAGATGGAGTCAGGGGAGCAGAGAAGACGAGTGTACCAGTTCCCCTGGGCACAAATACCTTGAGGATGATGGGTATGATCCACAGAGGAGGATCAGGGACGTATACCTGGATCATACCCCAGACGGAGCAGACTCAGGGTACACAGGCAGCTTTAGAGCCACCCCCGACGGATACACAGACCGAGGTACCCCCCACCGCGCCGGAGCCACCTCCGGTGCGGATGTTTTCACCGTCTCGAGGCCAGGACAGACTGGAGCGCCTCGAGAGCGCAGTGGGGATCCTACAGACCGAGGTGGCCGAGGTTAGGGCCATACAGATTACACAGCACCAGGAGGTGATGGCGCAGTTCCAGAGCTTGCGACAGACCTTCGAGCAGATTGTCGCCTCCTCCTCCTTCGTGGTCCGACCTCGAGTGTCCACTCCACCATCTCCATCTTCCTCAGTACCAGCAGCTCCAGCATCACCAGCAGATCCAGAGCCTCCAGCAGCACCAGAGGCCACCACTCAGGACACCGACGCTGAGGCGTCTTAGATTTTAGATTCTTTTCTTTTATTAGTCATTTCTGTATATCTTTACTTTATTTTGGACTTGTAGTACTCAGAAAGGATTCTCCTTCTGAGTATAGCTTTTATTTTGCTTTTTCTTTTTATCTCGAGTTGTATTCATTGCTTTACATTTTATATACTCGAGTTTTATTGAGCTTTACTGAACCCTCGTTTATGTGTGCGCAGATGGTCTTGGATGTAAGGATTTTGAGGAATAGTCATTGACACGGTCATGGAATCGTGTGTGCTCCACGAACCATTGAGACTCAACTCTCAATGACCTAGCTTCATCAAACGCAACACTTGGAGTTCAGGGGAGTAATGTTTCAATTGCCACTTCCACACTAATTGCTTTTATCTTTTTCACTTATTATTGTGCTTATATGCGTACATTGAGGACAATGTACATCTTAAGTGTGGGGGGGTGTTCACATTGCACACACCTTTACTTGTGCGTTCAATTGTTTATGCTAATGTAGCCTATGGCGGTTCACCTCAGTTGCAACGGTTGTATTCTTATAGTTTAGGAGAATCTTCAACATTGTATCCTATCATACTCTAGTTTTCACTTGAATTTTAGGGAATTTTTGCTCGAATCATCTTAGTACACAACTTACTCTTGGAATCTTTTGGAAACTCAATCTTGAAGTTTTTAAGGACAAGTTTATCGTTGTTCTTAGTTTCACTTTGGAAAATGCATATTTAAAATATATATATATATGAGTTTGTAAATATTAGCTTTGTTTTAATTATGCATTTGGGGTGGCAAGAGCTACCTCCTATGATGTATGAAGCTACTCTCATAAGTCGGATACAAGTTATGCCCTAATGAGAGAAAGAGCTATCTCATGGGATGCGTGAAAGCTACTACCCCGGTAGAAAGAGCTACCTCCTCGAAAGAGTGAAAGCCACCTTTGGCGGCTGCCTAGGAAAGGGCTACCTTCAAGGATGTGTGAAGCTACTACTTCCACCACTATTTTTTGTTTTTGTATATAAATAAGTCCTTTCTAACCAAAGTTTGAGGAGTACTCGTCGGTTCTCTTGAGTAAGATCGCACACACTAACACATTTTCGAGTTTTCATCCTTTTTGATTCGAGTTTTTAGCTAGAGCATTGGTAACCTTATGCAATGTTTTGAGTTCCCCTTACTTGTAGAATGCCTCTTTTGCATACTTTTGGTGAACCTAAGGCCAAGCACTTTCAATTGTTCTTCCCAAGTACTTTCACGTTCTATTTTGCTTGAGGACAAGCAAAAGCTTAAGTGTGGGGGGTTTGATAAGTGCTTGTGTTATAGTATCGCGAAGCGCTATTATCTTACATTAAGCATACCTTTTATCAGGTTTTATCACTAAATGTGTGCATTTGTGTTCTCTTGTGCATTGAAGGTATTGTGGAGCCTAATTGGAGAAAAAGAATGAAATTAGGTCGCGTTCGCCAATGTTGGGATGTTCTCGGACCAAGCAAGGAACGAAGCACGTATTTGGACTTGTGGATGTGTGCCAACCTCTTTCGGAGGGGCACAAAGGCAGTCACATTCACAACAAGTCCAATCCGTGTTACTTAGGAGAATCTCGCGAAAGAAGAAGACTTGAAGCAATCGGCGCGACCTACCGTTGCTTGTGTGCCCAAGTAATGGCCTCGATGAAGAACAATGGACCCGGGAGGCGTTTCGGCAAGTTACCAAGCCTGTTCAGCTGAAGATTAGTGTTCCAGAGAAGTCACACGGGCGTGTGGAAATTCCACACGGCCGTGTGAGCCATTTTCCAGCCAGACAGAGAAGTCACACGGGCGTGTGGAAATTCCACGCGGCCGTGTGTTTTGCAATTTCAGCCATCCAGTGAAGACACACGGGCGTGTGGAAATTCCACACGGCCGTGTGAAATTAATTTTTCAGCCGAGACAGAAGCTTCACACGGGCGTGTGGAAATTCCACACGGCCGTGTGAAGCCCCCGATAAGTCCAATTTTAAAGCCGCGATTCAACAATATAAAATGGGATTTTTGCAACCTTTTTAAGGATCTTTTCGACCTATCTTTTCCCGAACTTTCTGGAGTGCGGCTAGGGTTTCGGAGAGGATTTCGTGGAGGTTCTAGCGCGTCGTCGGCATCGATTTCGAGGTTCGACGTTTGCACAAGACCACGGCCACACCAATTCGAGGGGGTTTTTCATTGATGTCTATGTTTTATGCTTTATTTCTCACGTTGATGAACATGTATAGCTCTATGAGGAGCTAAACCCCTCGTGGGGTATTCGGACTTGTAAACTTTAGGGTTTCTTATGTTTCTTTGACATTGATTATTATGCTTTCCATCGTTGATGAATAAAATTGAGTTTTTAATCTTGATTATCCTTTCATATTGTTTTCCCTTAAACGTGACATTAGGGTTGAGAGCAATCTGGGCTTTCCTTTGGAGGTGTGACAACTCCTATAGGATTAGACTACTCAAGATTAAAGAGGGTTGAGAGGGAGAGTTGTGAGGTAGCAATGTACCCCTTTCCCCTTCGATGTGATTTCTCCCTACCTCCGATTCCTTGATTTAATAGCGGTCGAAATAGAGTGAAGCAATAGGTAGATAAACTCCCCTAGGGCTTAGTTACGCAAGTAATAGAGTGGAGGGTTGTAGTGAATCCTATTTGCTGGGGCTCAATCTAGACTAGGGTTCTTCCACCTGGACCAAAGGGTTAGAATTACGTATAGGAACAGGTTTAATCACTAGGAATCCCTAGAGCATAATGCAACTCCACATAGTGTGAGGTTTAGGCAGATGGACTCCCCTGGGGCTTAGTCATCTAGGTGACAGAGTGAAGGGTGTTGTGAATCCTAACACCGGGCATAGTGTTGGAGTTAGTCACGGTTGTCCTTAGGTTTGGGACCGTGAGTCTTAGGATATCCTCGACTCAATTGACATCAATAGGAGAGTATAATATCATAGTCTTGCACTTGAAACATAGACCCTAGAGGTAGCTTGTCCGGATACCCCCCTTTTACTTATTGTTAGTCCTTCTCGATTTTCCTACTTGCACTTCTTTCTTCCATCTCTCTATTTAGTTTATTGCTTTGCATTAGTTTCACTCATCAATCTTATTATCGTTCTCCGTATTCTGCATAGCTTAATTAGTGAAACCTTATATTCTATCTCCCTATTCCCTGTGGATTCGACTACCTTCTCACCAAGGTAAATTTATTACTTCGACAAACCCGTGCACTTGCGGGATACACGCAAGGGGTCGTGTCAGCGCCCGTCATCGGCATCGTCACCGACGTTCGACGGCCGCACAAGACCACGGCCACACCATACGCAAGGGAGTTTTCATTGATGTCCTTATTTTGTGCTTTCTTTCATACATTGATGAACATGTATAGCTCCATGAGGAGCTAAACCCCTTAAGGGTATTCGGACTTGTAAACTCTAGGGTTATTATGTTTCTTTGACATTGTTATTATGCTTTTCCATTATTGATGAATAAAATTGAGTTTCAATCTTAATTTCATCTTGCTAATGTTTTCTCTTAGATGTGACACTAGGATTGAGAACAATTTAGGTTTCCTTTTGGAGGTGTGACAACTCCTTAGGGTTAGACTACTTAAGATTGAAGAGGGTTGAGAGGGAGAGTTGCGAGGTAGCGATGTACCCCTTTCCCCTCCGACGTGATTTCTCCCTACCTCCGTTTCCTTTAGCGGTCGAAATAGAGTGAAGTGTTAGGCAGATAAAATCCCCTGGGGCTTAGTTACGCAAGTAACAGAGTGAAAGGTTGAAGTGAATCCTATGCATTGGGGCTTAATCTAGACTAGGGTTCTTCCACCTGGACCAAAGGGTTAGAACTACATATAGGAATAGGTTTTACCATTAGGAATCCTTAGAGCTTAAAGCAATCCCATGTAGTGTGAGGTTTAGGTAGATATACTCCCTTGGGGCTTAGTCGTGCGAGCGATAGAGTGAAGGGTGACGTGAATCCTAATACCGGGGCATAGTGTTGGGGTTAGTCACGGTTGTTCTTAAGTTTGGGACCGTGAGTCTTAGGATATCCTCGACTCAATTAAACATCAATAGGAAAGTATAATAGCATAGTCCTGCACTAGAAGCATAGACTCTAGAGGTAGCTTATCCGGATGCCCTATTTCATTCATTACTAGTCCTCTCTATTCTCTTTTACTTGCACTCTCTCATCTTCCATCTTTCTATTTAATTTCTTGTCTTTCATTCTACTTTATTCTATATTCATTCATTGATCCTACTATTGCTTTTCCGTACTCTGCATAGTTTAATTAGTGAAATCTCGTATTCTAATTCCCTATTTTTGGTGGATTCAACTACCCACTCACCAGGGTAAATTTATTACTTCGACAAACCCGTGCACTTGCGGGATACACGCAAGGGGTCGTGTCAAGTTTTTGGCGCCGTTGCCGGGGAATAGGCGTTTTAGATATTTGTTTTTCACTATTTTAGCTATTCACTTCGCATTCTATTTCATATTTTCTTTATCTACCATTGTTCTTATTTTTCTTTTCTTGGTGTTTGGTTACAGGTTATGACCCGTTGGAACCCTTCGATTCTTGTTGAAGGAGACCCGGACATTGGACGAAGAACACATCGTAAAGGGAAGGAACCTGTGCAAGAAGCTTCAAATCTAGCCGATATTGAGACAGAAGGGTCAGAAATAATGGCAGAACAGAATGAACAATAACGGACATTGTCCGATTTTGCTAAACCCGCAGTCATGGGGACCCAATCGAGCATTATGAGGCCCCCAATCATGGCAATGAATTTTGAGTTGAAACCGTTGTTCATACAAATGTTGCAACAGTCCGCACAATTCAATGGGCTGGCCGATGAAGATCCCAACAGTCATATAGAGAATTTCATATGGAGTAACGGGCGACGCAATTCGTTTAAGAGCCTTCCCATTTTCATTGAAGGGAAAAGCAAGACATTGGCTTCATTCATTACCGAGAGCATCCATCACTACGTGGGAGGAGATGGCCGAGGCATTCTTGGCTAGATACTTTCCGCTGGGGAAATCTGCAAGGCTTCGGAATGAAATATCATCCTTCGTGCAAATGGAATTGGAGTCTATATTTGAGACATGGGATAGGTTCAAGGAGCTACTTCGCAAGTGCCCGCAACATGGATTTCCTGAGTGGATGATCATTCAAACCTTCTACAAAGGGTTAAATCCGAGTACCAAGCAACTCTTACATGCGGCGGCCGGAGGGACTCTAGGAAGCAAGACTCCCGGTGAAGCCCGGCACCTTGTAGAGGAGATGGCTATGAATAGATATCAATGAAATTCAAGGGACAGAAAGAAGGTTGCCAGAATTCATGAAGTTGACGCGGTTACATCATTGGCGGCACAAGTAGAGTCACTAAGTAGGAAGCTTGATGCTTTAGCTTCACCAAGAGTTGCGGCCATCACTACATGTAATGGTTGTGGGGGAGGTCACACTTTGAGCGATTGTCCGATTTCTATTGGAGGTAGTAGTGCGGTGGAGCAGGCTGATTTTGTTGGTAATGCTTATAGAGGACAAGGCCAAGGCAACCCGTATAGTGGAACATACAATCCGGGGTGGAAGAACCACCCAAATTTCTCTTGGAGCAATCAAGGGCAGTCACAACAGAAAAATAATGCACCACCGGGATTTCAAGGCCAACAAGCTCTGAACTTAGAAAGCCGAGTGACAGGGTTAGAAGGGAAGATGACCGATCTCGAGAGAGCCCTTACACGGTTTGTTTCTTCATCGGATGCTAGATTTCAGTCGGTGAAGGCTACTCTTCGCAATCACACTGCTTCCCTACACAATTTGGAAAATCAAGTAGGGCAAATTACGAAGACATTGGCGGAAAGACCTCAAGGTAGCTTGCCTTGTAATACGGAGACCAATCCAAGGGAGCAACTAAAGGCGATCACCTTGAGGATTGGGAAAGAGGTTGAGAGAAATCTCCCTCTAGAGAAGCCGAAAGAATCACCCGAGGTTGTGGAGGTAGAGGATAAAGCACCAAAAGAAAAAGAGGTGGCACCCCCACCTTACAAGCCAAGAATTCCGTATCCTTCACGATTGAAGAGTGACCAAGATAACGAGCAATACAAGAAATTTCTGGGTATCTTCAAACAATTGCACATCAATATTCCATTCGCGGAGGCGTTGGCCCAAATGCCTAAGTACACGAAGTTCTTGAAGGACCTCTTGACCAACAAGAGGAAATTGGAGGAGAGTGCATCCTTAATTCTCGATGCTAATTGCTCGTGCGTGTTGCAAAAGAATATGCCAAGCAAGAAGAAAGACCCCGGGAGTTTCATAATACCATGCAACATTGGCAACTTAGGTGAAGAAATGGCATTGGCCGATTCCGGGGCAAGTATCAACATCATGCCCTACACATTCTTCCAAAAGCTAGGCTTGGGTGAGCCTAGACCGACTCGGATGACACTTCAACTCGCAGATCAATCGGTGAGGCATCCGAGGGGTATTGTGGAAGATGTGTTGGTGAAGGTAGACAAGTACATCTTCCCGGTGGACTTTGTTGTGCTTGATGTGGACGAGGATGTCGAGGTGCCGCTGATTCTTGGGAGACCATTCTTGCGCACTTCCAAGGCTTTGATAGACATGGACGGTGGAGAGCTCACACTCAGAGTCGGAGATGACAAGCTCACATATCGCCTCACCGAAGCCATGAGACATTCTCTTGACTTTGATGACACTCTTTATTATCTTGATGTTACTGATGATTGCATTGATGAATATGTGCAGGAAATGTTAAACCCGGATCCATATGTAGGATGGCCGGACCAAGACATGGATATACAAGAAGAGGAAGTACTTGCACTTGGTCCAGTCAAGATAGACATCAAGATGGAGAAGGAGCGTATGAAGAAGATGCTTCGGAGGATGAAGAGGTCGAAAAGACGCCACAAGAAGAACCCTAACAAGAAAGGGGATGAGTATTCACGGAGTAAGGATGTTACACCCTCTTGTGGTAACAAATTCGACAACTCTCCCTCTACACTACAAAGACTATGTAATGCATGTTTTCAGGTTGTAGGGAAGAGGGCAACCTTCGTTCATGAACCTCCGTAAGGTAAGATCAGCTATGTCAAGCTTAGTGACGTTAAACAAGCGCTACTTGGGAGGCAACCCGAGGTTTTACAGTTTTTCTAAGACTTAGTTTCGTTTTAGTTTGAATAAAAATCTTAGTTTTGGTGTCCTAGTTTTCATGTGCTTATGTTGTGATTTCCATTGTGGATTATTGATGTTTTCGTGTGCCTTAATGTTAATTGACGAAGTTTAAGTCAGTTGAGTGTGTTTTCCATTGTATCTGGTCGTGTTTTGATGGTTTTCACAGGCTCCAAACATCGTATTTGTGTTTCTGAATTTTTGGGAGAGCCTGCGAATTTTTTCTAAGTAACCCAGATATAACACACGGCCGTGTGGAAATTCCACACGGGCGTGTGTTACCAATTAGAGCTAAACTAGTGAGGGCACAGGGGCGTGTCTATGCCCCTGTGAACAACCTCAGAAGGGTCACACGGCCGTGTGGAAATTCGCAGAACTTAAACTCTTTTCCAGAGAGTCCACAGGGCCGTGTGAGTGCCCCTGTGAGTGCCACTGTGCCAAGGCACACGGCCGTGTGAAACTCTGCAGAGAAAAAAACCCTTCTTCCCAAGAATACACAGGGGCGTGTGGGTGCCCCTGTGGGGGAGCTTGTGAAAGGCACACGGCAGTGTGGATTATTCACACGGCCGTGTGAAATACTTAGCGTTTCTCGGGCAAGTCAGAGACACCATAGGGGCGTGTGTTGGCCCCTGTGGCGGCCTTGTGTCTTGGCCAGGTGGGGCACACGGCCGTGTGGAATTAACACACGATCGTGTGAAAATTTTCAGAGACCTTTCGTATTTTCCCGCGAATCCATAGGGCCGTGTGGGGGCCCCTGTGGAGGCACACGGCCGTGTGGATTATTCACACGGCCGTGTGGAGTAGCCCAGAGAGTGAACAGAATGCACACAGGGGCGTGTGATGGCCCCTGTGAACCCTAATTTCAGAGGCACACGGCCGTGTGGAACTTCCACACGGCCGTGTGATTTCCCAGAACGTCAAAAGCAGCGCGATTTCTTTTGGTTTTCACTTGTGCCTCTTGACATTTTCATTCTAAACTCTTCTCTACCCTCTCTATTACTTTCCCGACCGTCTCAGAGGATTTGTGAGGTGTTATTGGAGTTTTTCCAGCCAATTTTAAAACATTTCTTCATCCACTTCGTCGATAAGGACTTCAAGCCTTTTTCTTCGTCAATTCTTAATTTGATTCATTCTATTGGATGATTTCGCTTGTTTCAAATGCTTATTATGTTTGCAAACATGTTTTAGATGAATGTAGAACGAATTTAGTTGTAAATTTTGGAATTTTAGTCCCACGGCCGTGATGCTCTGTCCGCCAGAAGCTCCACACGGGCGTGTGGAATTTCGACACGGCCGTGTGGATTTCTGCAGAATGAGTTTCTGAACTGATTTTAAAATTTTCTTTTGCAATTTTGCAGATATGGCTTCTAGGTCTAAGAAATCGGCTGGTAAGCGTCCTCGCGAGCCTACACCCCCTCCAGTGGAGTCCGAATTCTGTATACCTGAGCACCAGACCAGGTTTGATAGATTGTCCACACTCCGATTCGGACAGACGCGATGCGCTGATTTGAGTGCAGTTAGAGGAGTGCAGGGAGGAGATGCTATTGCCGACGAGATTGAGGAGTTACTCGCGATTGGTAGCTGGAGCTGTCTATTATCTATCAGAGATCCCGCGATCAGGTCACTTACTTTAGAGGTTCTGGCATCATTTGAGTTCGATCGGGGGTACGACAGCTTAACTGAAGATTCCACTGTTCAGTTCCGTGCCCTCGGTCAACATTTTACTTTGAGCATGACCCAGTTCTCAGTGCGGATGGGGTTATACGATGAGGCATACACTGAGACAGAGGAGTACGCACTGCTCCCCACAGATTACCCTGGCATCCGGACCCCCTAGCGCGCATACAGTCGATTATGTGGTCAGGGCTAGTACGAGCCTGGGGTTTCCAACGCCACTTGCTTGACCAGGACATCTCATAGATACATCGACGCCGTACTCAGCAGGTCAGTGAGTGGCAGAGGGGACAGTACAGGGGTGTTGAGCCGTCAGGAGCTCTTGTACTTGTATTCGATGGTGGAGAGTGAGCCACTCCACCTTGGGCACATTGTGGCCGAGTACATCCACCACCAAGGTCAGTACCCCCGGATCAGAGTTATCTTCGCAGGCCCGTACAACACCCGATTGATTATTGGATTGGGGCTCAGAGATGGAGTTCGGGGGGCCAAGAAGATCAGTACACCAGTCCCCCTTACTATTGAGACATTGAGACAGATGGGGATGGTCCGCAGAGCAGGACCAGGGATCTACACATGGATCATACACCAGACAGATCAGGCCGAGGGGACACAGGCAGCGTTAGAGCCACCCTCGACAGATACAGAGACACAGGCACCACCCACCGCGCCGGAGCAACCTCCGGTGCGCATGTTCTCGCCCTCTCAGGGCCAGGACAGGTTGGAGCGCCTCGAGAGCGCAGTGGGTGTGCTACAGGTAGATCATGCCGAGATCAGGGCCGCACAGGTTGCACAGCACGCAGAGAGTATGGCACGGCTTGACACCATACAGAGACTTCTAGAGCAGGCCATCTCAGTACGATCTGTGGCCCGACCCAGAGACCCCATTCCTCCACCACCATCTCCTCCAGCATCAGTAGAGCCTCCAGCAGCACCAGAGGCCACTATCCAGGACACCGACACCGAGGCGTCTTAGTTTTACTTTTTATTGCTTTTGATTTTTTTTTTCTACTTTTTATTTTATTTTGGACTTGTAGTACTCAGAAAGGATTATCCTTCTAAGTTTATCTTTTATTTTGCTTTTCTTTTATCTCGAGTTGTATTCATTACTTCATATTTTATATACTCGAGTTTTATTGAGCTATACTGAACCCTTGTGTATATGTGCGCAGATGGTCTTCGATGTAAGGATTTTGAGGAACAGTCATTGGCACGGTCATAGGACCGTGTGTGCTCCACAAACCATTGAGACTCAACTCTCAATGACCTAGCTCCATCAAACGCAACACTTGGAGTTCAGGGGAGTAATGTTTCAATTGCCCACTTCCACACTAATTGTTTTAATTGCTATATGTTTTATTGAGCTTGCATGCATGCATTGAGGACAATGTACATCTTAAATGTGGGGGGGAGTTCACATTGCACACACCGTTACTTGTGTGTTCAATTGCTCATGCTCATGTAGCTTATGGCGGTTCACCTTAGTTGCAACGGTTGTATTCTTAGAGTTTAGGAGAATTTTTAACATTGTATCCTATCATGCTCTAGTTTCTATTTGAATTTTTAGAAAATTTTTGCTCGATTATCTTATATTGCACAACTTACTCTTGGAATCTTTTGGAAACTTAATCTTGAAGTTTTTAAGGACAAGTTTATCATCGTTCTTAGTTTTACTTTGGAAAATGCATATATAAAAGAAAAAAAAATATATGAAAAAGATGGAAAAAATGAAAAAAAAAATATGGAAAAGAGAAAAATAAAAAAAATATATGAGTTTTTGAATAGTTGCTTTGTTTTATGTATGCATTTGGGGTGGAAATAGCTACCACCTATGAAGTATGTAGCTACTCTCATAAGTCGGATACAAGTTATGCCATAATGAGAGAAAGAGCTATCTTATGGGATGCGTGAAAGCTACTACCCCGGTAGAAAGAGCTACCTCCTCGAAAGTGTGAAAGCCACCTTTGGCGGCCGCCTAGGAAAGGGCTACCTTCAATGATGTGTGAAGCTACTACTTCCTTCTCTCTTTAGTTTTGTTTTTGTATATAAATAAGTCCTTTCTAACAAAAGTTTGAGGAGTACTCGTTGGTTCTCTTGAGTGAAATCGCACACACTAACACATTTTCGAGTTTTTATCCTTTTTGATTCGAGTTTTTAGCTAAAGCAATGATAACCTTATGCATTGTTTTGATTTCCCCTTACTTGTAGAATGCTTCTTTTGCATACTTTTGGTGAACCTAAGGCCGAGCACTTTCAATTGTTCTTCCAAAGTACTTCACGTTCTATTTTGCTTGAGGACAAGCAAAAGCTTAAGTGTGGGGGGATTTGATAAGTGCTTGTATTATAGTACCGCGAAGCGTTATTATCTTACATTGAGCATATCTTTTATCAGTTTTTATCACTAAATGGCGTGCATTTGTGTATTCTTGTGCATTGAAGGTTTGTGGAGCTAAATTGGAGAAGAAGAACGAAATTAGGTCGTGTTCGCTGATGTTGGGAAGTTTTCGGACCAAGCATGGAACAAGGCACAAGCTTGGACTTGTGAGTGTATGCCAACCTCATTTAGAGGGGCACAAAGGAAGTCACATTCACAACAAATCTAACTCGTGTGGCTTAAGAGAACTTCACCAAGAAGGAGACTTGAAGCAATCGGCACGATCTACCATTGATTTTGTGCCCAATTCAATGGCCTCGATGAAGAACGACGGATTCAGGAGCGTTTCGGGTGAGTACTGCAGCAGCACTGTAGATTTGCACCGTAGCAAAACTCTGTAGCGAAATACTATAGCAAGTTACTGTCCACTTCGGCCGAAATTCAGAATTCCAGAGAATTCACACGGGCGTGTGGAATTAACACACGGCTGTGTGAAATAATTTTTCAGCAGACAGAAACTTCACACGCCCGTGTGTTAATTCCACACGGCCGTGTGAAGCCCCCGATAAGTCAAATTTTAAAGCCGCGATTCAACATTATAAAAGGCGAATTTGGAGACTTTTTAGGATATCTTTTGACCTATCTTTCTCTTCAACTTGGGGAGTGAGGCTAGGGTTTCGGAGAGGATTTCGTGGAGGTTTAGCACGCGCCATTGGCATCGTCACCGACGTTCGACAGCCGCACAAGACCACGGCCACACCATACGCAAGGGGGTTTTCATTGATGTCCTTATTTTGTGCTTTCTTTCATACATTGATGAACATGTATAGCTCCATGAGGAGCTAAACCCCTTAAGGGTATTCGGAATTGTAAACTCTAGGGTTATTATGTTTCTTTGACATTGTTATTATGCTTTTCCATTATTGATGAATAAAATTGAGTTTCAATCTTAATTTCATCTTGCTAATGTTTTCTCTTAGATGTGACACTAGGATTGAGAACAATTTAGGTTTCCTTTTGGAGGTGTGACAACTTCTTAGGGTTAGACTACTTAAGATTGAAGAGGGTTGAGAGAGAGAGTTGTGAGGTAGCGATGTACCCCTTTCCACTCCGACGTGGTTTCTCCCTACCTCCATTTCCTTGATTTCATAGCGGTCGAAATAGAGTGAAGTGCTAGGCAGATAAACTCCCCTGGGGCTTAGTTACGCAAGAAACAGAGTGAAGGGTTAAAGTGAATCCTATGCATTGGGGCTTAATCTAGACTAGGGTTCTTCCACCAGGATCGAAGGGTTAGAACTACATATAGGAATAGGTTTTACCATTAGGAATCCCTAGAGCTTAAAGCAATCCCACGTAGTGTGAGGTTTAGGTAGATATACTCCCCTGGGGCTTAGTCGTGCGAGCGATAGAGTGAAGGGTGACATGAATCCTAATACCGAGGCATAGTGTTAGGGTTAGTCACGGTTGTTCTTAGGTTTGGGACCGTGAGTGCTAGGATATCCTCAACTCGATTAAACATCAATAGGAAAGTATAATAGCATAGTCCTCCACTAGAAGCATAGACCCTAGAGGTAGCTTGTCCGGATGCCCTATTTCATTCATTACTAGTCCTCTCTATTCTCTTTTACTTACACTCTCTCATCTTCCATCTTTCTATTTAATTTCTTGTCTTTCATTCTACTTTATTCTATATTCATTCATTGATCTTACTATTGCTTTTCCGTACTCCGCATAGCTTAATCAGTGAAATCTCGTATTCTAATTCCCTATTCCCTGTGGATTCGACTACCCACTCACCAGGGTAAATTTATTACTTCGACAAACCCGTGCACTTGCGGGATACACGCAAGGTGTCGTGTCACCTTCACATCTTATAAATATACTTCTCATATTGAAAAATTTTCAAAAATTACATTAACAATGTTTTTTTTTATAAAAACTGATGCTATCTTCGCAATATGTTATTTTGAATATATTCAACCCATCAGCGTTAGAGCAGGTCTTTAATCTAGTGTATATATATTTATAACTCTAACATAAAAATGAACACCAAGGTGTTGGAAGTAATTGGGAGCATTTTGAATTTAATGACATATGTAGTAATTGAAGTTAAATGCATGCCAGATTGTAAAATATAATTTTCTAAATAAAATAACTTAACCATTATATGAAATATATATTGAAAAAAATATAATTTCCTAAATAAAATGATTAAACTACAAATCCATCTTCTCCTAAAAACATACTTAGTCAAACAACATATTCCAATAATATATTTTACATTCCTTGATATCTTATAAATATACTTCTAATATTGAAAAATTTTCAAAAATTACATTAACAATGTTCTTTTTTTATAAAAATTGATGCTATCTTCGCAATATGTAATTTTGAATATATTCAACCCCGCAGCGTTAGCGCAGGTCTTTAATCTAGTGTATATATATTTATAACTCTAGCCTAAAAACGAACACCCAGGTGTTGGAAGTAATTGGGAGCATTTTGAATTTAATGATATATGTAGTAATTGAAGTTAAATGCATGCCAGATTGTAAAATATAATTTTCTAAATAAAATAACTTAACCATTATATGAAATATATATTGAAAAAAATATAATTTCCCAAATAAAATGAGTAAACTACAAAACCGTCTTTTCCTAAAAACATACTTAGTCAAATAACATATTCCAATAATATATTTTACAATCCTTCACATTTTATAAATATAATTCACATATTGAAAAATTTTCAAAAATTACATTAACAATGTTCTCTTTTTTATAAAAATTGATGCTATCTTTGCAATATGTTATTTTGAATATATTCAACCCCGCAGCGTTTGCGCAGGTCTTTAATCTAGTGTATATATATTTATAACTCTAACATGAAAACGAGCACCCAGGTGTTGGAAGTAATTGGGAGCATTTTGAATTTAATGATATATGTAGTAATTGAAGTTAAATGCATGCCAGATTGTAAAATATAATTTTCTAAATAAAATAACTTAACCATTATATGAAATATATATTGAAAAAAATATAATTTCCTAAATAAAATGAGTAAACTACAAATCCATCTTTTCCTAAAAACATACTTTGTCAAACAACATATTCCAATAATATATTTTACAATCCTTGATATCTCTTAAATATACTTCTCATATTGAAAAATTTTCAAAAATTACATTAACAATGTTCTTTTTTTATAAAAATTGATGCTATCTTCGCAAAATGTTATTTTGAATATATTCAACCCCGCAGCGTTAGCGCAGGTCTTTAATCTAGTGTATATATATTTATAACTCTAACATAAAAACGAACAACCAGGTGTTGGAAGTAATTGGGAGCATTTTGAATTTAATGACATATGTAGTAATTGAAGTTAAATGCATGCCAGATTGTAAAATATAATTTTCTAAATAAAATAACTTAACCAGTATATGAAATATATATTGAAAAAAATATAATTTCCTAAATAAAATGAGTAAACTACAAATCCATCTTTTCCTAAAAACATACTTAGTCAAATAACATATTCCAATAATGTATTTTACAATCCTTGATATCTTATAAATATACTTCTAATATTGAAAATTTTTCAAATATTACATTAACAATGTTCTTTTTTTATAAAAATTGATGCAATCTTCGCAATATGTTATTTTCAATATATTCAACCCCGCAGCGTTAGCGCAGGTCTTTAATCTAGTGTATATATATTTATAATTGTAACATAAAAACGAACACCCAGGTGTTGGAAATAAGTGGGAGCATTTTGAATTTAATGATATATGTAGTAATTGAAGTTAAATGCATGCCAGATTGTAAAATATAATTTTCTAAATAAAATAACTTAAACATTATATGAAATATATATTGAAAAAAATATAATTTCCTAAATAAAATGAGCAAACTACAAATCCATCTTTTCCTAAAAACATACTTAGTCAAACAACATATTCCAATAATATATTTTACAATCCTTGATATCTTATAAATATACTTCTCATATTAAAAAATTTTCGAAAATTACATTAACAATGTTCTTTTTTTATAAAAATTGATGCTATCTTCGCAATATGTTATTTTGAATATATTCAACCCCTCAGCGTTAGAGCAGGTCTTTAATCTAGTGTATATATATTTATAACTCTAACATAAAAATGAACACCAAGGTGTTGGAAGTAATTGGGAGCATTTTGAATTTAATGATATATGTAGTAATTGAAGTTAAATGCATGCCAGATTGTAAAATATAATTTTCTAAATAAAATAACTTAACAATTATATGGAATATATATTAAAAAAAATATAATTTACTAAATAAAATGATTAAACTACAAATCCATCTTCTCCTAAAAACATACTTAGTCAAACAACATATTCCAATAATATATTTTACATTCCTCGATATCTTATAAATATACTTCTCATATTGAAAAATTTTCAAATATTACATTAACAATGTTCTCTTTTTTATAAAAATTGATGCTATCTTTGCAATATATTATTTTGAATATATTCAACCCCGCAGCGTTTGCAAAGGTCTTTAATCTAGTGTATATATATTTATAACTCTAACATAAAAACGAGCACCCAGGTGTTGGAAGTAATTGGGAGCATTTTGAATTTAATGATATATGTAGTAATTGAAGTTAAATGCATGCCAGATTGTAAAATATAATTTTCTAAATAAAATAACTTAACCATTATATGAAATATATATTGAAAAAAATATAATTTACTAAATAAAATGAGTAAACTACAAATCCACCTCTTCCTAAAAACATACTTAGTCAAATAGCATACTCCAATAATATATTTTACAATCATTCACATCTTATAAATATAATTCTCATATTGAAAAATTTTCAAAAATTACATTAACAATGTTCTTTTTTTTATTAAAATTGACGCTATCTTTGCAATATGTTATTTTGAATATATTCAACAACGCAGCGTTAGAGCAGCTCTTTAATCTAGTGTATATATATTTATAACTCTAACATAAAAACGAACACCCAGGTCTTGGAAGTAATTGGGAGCATTTTGTATTTAATGATATAGGTAGTAATCGAAGTTAAATGCATGCCAGGTTGTAAAATATAATTTTCTAAATAAAATAACTTAACCATTATATGAAATATATATTGAAAAAAATATAATTTCCTAAACAAAACGAGTAAACTACAAATCCATCTTTTCCTAAAAACATACTTAGTCAAATAACATATTCCAATAATATATTTTACAATCCTTGATATCTTATAAATATACTTCTCATATTGAAAAATTTTCAAATATTACATTAACAATGTTTTTATTTTATAAAAATTGATGCTATCTTCGCAATATGTTATTTTGAATATATTCAACCCCGCAGCGTTAGCGCAGGTCTTTAATCTAGTGTATATATATTTATAACTCTAACATAAAAACGAACACCCAGGTGTTGGAAGCAATTGGGAGCATTTTAAATTTAATGGCATATGTAGTAATTGAAGTTAAATGCATGCCAGATTTTAAAATATAATTTTCTAAATAAAATAACTTAACCATTGTATGAAATATATATTGAAAAAAATATAATTTCCTAAATAAAATGAGTAAACTACAAATCCATCTTTTCTCAAAAACATACTTAGTCAAATAACATATTCCAATAATATATTTTACAATCCTTCACATCTTCTAAATATAATTCTCATATTGAAAAATTTTCAAAAATTACATTAACAATGTTCTTTTTTTATAAAAATTGATGCTATCTTTGCAATATGTTATTTTCAATATATTCAACCCCGCAGCGTTAGCGCAGGTCTTTAATCTAGTGTATATATATTTATAACCCTAACATAAAAATGAACACCCAGGTGTTGGAAATAATTGGGGGCATTTTGAATTTAATGACATATGTAGTAATTGAAGTTAAATGCATGCCAGATTGTAAAATATAATTTAATAAATAAAATAACTTAACCATTATATGAAATATATATTGAAAAAAATATAATTTCCTAAATAAAATGAGTAAACTACAAATCCGTCTTTTCCTAAAAACATACTTAGTCAAACAACATATTCCAGTATTATATTTTACAATCCTTGATATCTCTTAAATACACTTCTCATATTGAAAAATTTTTAAAAATTACATTAACAGTGTTCTTTTTTTAAAAAAATTGATGCTATCTTCGCAATATGTTATTTTGAATATATTCAACCCCGCAGCGTTAGCGCAGGTATTTAATCTAGTGTATATATATTTATAACCCTATCATAAAAATGAACACCCAGGTGTTGGAAATAATTGGGGGCATTTTGAATTTAATGACATATGTAGTAATTGAAGTTAAATGCATGCCAGATTGTAAAATATAATTTAATAAATAAAATAACTAAACCATTATATGAAATATATATTGAAAAAAATATAATTTCCTAAATAAAATGAGTAAACTACAAATCCATCTTTTCCTAAAAACATACTTTGTTAAACAACATATTCCAATAATATATTTTACAATCCTTGATATCTCTTAAATATACTTCTCATATTGAAAAATTTTCAAAAATTGCATTAACAATGTTCTTTTTTTTATAAAAATTGATGCTATCTTCGCAAAATGTTATTTTGAATATATTCAACCCCGCAGCGTTAGCGTAGGTCTTTAATCTAGTGTATATATATTTATAAATCTAACATAAAAACGAACAACCAGGTGTTGGAAGTAATTGGGAGCATTTTGAATTTAATGACATATGTAGTAATTGAAGTTAAATGCATGCCAGATTGTAAAATATAATTTTCTAAATAAAATAACTTAACCATTATATGAAATATATATTGAAAAAAATATAATTTCCTAAATAAAATGAGTAAACTACAAATCCAACTTTTCCTAAAAACATACTTAGTCAAATAACATATTCCAATAATATATTTTACAATCCTTGATATCTTATAAATATACTTCTCATATTGAAAAATTTTTAAATATTACATTAACAATGTTCTTTTTTTATAAAAATTGATGCTATTTTCGCAATATGTTATTTTCAATATATTCAACCCCGCAGCGTTAGCACAGGTCTTTAATCTAGTGTATATATATTTATAACTGTAACATAAAAACGAACACCCAGGTGTTGGAAATAATTGGGAGCATTTTGAATTTAATGATATATGTAGTAATTGAAGTTAAATGCATGCCAGATTGTAAAATATAATTTTCTAAATAAAATAACATAAACATTATATGAAATATATATTGAAAAAAATATAATTTCCTAAATAAAATGATTAAACTACACATCCATCTTCTCCTAAAAACATACTTAGTCAAACAACATATTCCAATAATATATTTTACAATCCTTGATATCTTATAAATATACTTATCATATTGAAAAATTTTCAAATATTACATTAACAATGTTCTTTTTTTATAAAAGTTGATGCTATCTTCGCAATAAGTTATTCTGAATATATTCAACCCCGCAGCGTTAGCGTCGGTCTTTAATCAAGTGTATATATATTTATAACTCTAACATAAAAACGAGCACCCAGTTGTTGGAAGTAATTTGGAGCATTTTGAATTTAATGACATATGTAGTAATTGAAGTTAAATTCATGCCAGATTGTAAAATATAATTTTCTAAATAAAATAACTTAACCATTATATGAAATATATATTGAAAAAAATATAATTTCCTAAATAAAATGAGTAAACTACAAATCCATCTTTTCTTAAAAACATACTTAGTCAAATAACATATTCCAATAATATATTTTACAATTCTTTAGATCTTATAAATATAATTCTCATATTGAAAAATTTTCAAAAATTACATTAACAGTGTTATTTTTTTATAAAAATTGATGCTATCCTTGCAATATGTTATTTTTTATAGATTCAACCCCGCAGCGTTAGAGCAGGTCTTTAATCTAGTGTATATATATTTATAACTCTAACATAAAAACGAGCACCCAGGTGTTGGAAGTAATTGGGAGCATTTTGAATTTAATGACATATGTAGCAATTGAAGTTAAATGCATGCCAGATTGTATAATATAATTTTCTAAATAAAATAACTTAACCATTATATGAAATATATATTGAAAAAAATATAATTTCCTAAATAAAATGATTAAACTACACATCCATCTTCTCCTAAAAACATACTTAGTCAAACAACATATTCCAATAATATATTTTACATTCCTTGATATCTTATAAATATACTTCTCATATTGAAAAATATTCAAAAATTACATTAACAATGTTCTTTTTTTATAAAAGTTGATGCTATCTTCGCAATAAGTTATTCTGAATATATTCAACCCCGCAGCGTTAGCGTCGGTCTTTAATCTAGTGTATATATATTTATAAGTCTAATATAAAAACGAACACCCAGGTGTTGGAAGTAATTGGGAGCATTTTGAATTTAATGACATATGTAGTAATTGAAGTTAAATGCATGCCAGATTGTAAAATATAATTTTCTAAATAAAATAACTTAACCATTATATGAAATATATATTGAAAAAAATATAATTTCCTAAATAAAATGAGTAAACTACAAATCCATCTTTTCCTAAAAACATACTTAGTCAAACAACATATTCCAATAATATATTTTACAATCCTTGATATCTTATAAATATACTTATCATATTGAAAAATTTTCAAAAATTACATTAACAATGTTCTTTTTTTATAAAAGTTGATGATATCTTCGCAATATGTTATTTTGAATATATTCAACCCCGCAGCGTTAGCGCAGGTCTTTAATATAGTGTATATATATTTATAACTGTGACATAAAAACGAACACCCAGGTGTTGGAAATAATTGGGAGCATTTTGAATTTAATGATATATGTAGTAATTGAAGTTAAATGCATGCCAGATTGTAAAATATAATTTTCTAAATAAAATGACTTAAACATTATATGAAATATATATTGAAAATAATTTAATTTCCTAAATAAAATGAGCAAACTACAAATCCATCTTTTCCTAAAAACATACTTAGTCAAACAACATATTCCAATAATATATTTTACAATCCTTGATATCTTATAAATATACTTATCATATTGAAAAATTTTCAAAAATTACATTAACAATGTTCTTTTTTTATAAAAGTTGATGATATCTTCGCAATATGTTATTTTGAATATATTCAACCCCGCAGCGTTAGCGTAGGTCTTTAATCTAGTGTATATATATTTATAAGTCTGACATAAATACGAACACCCCGGTGTTCGAAGTAATTGGGAGCATTTTGAATTTAATGACATATGTAGTAAATGAAGTTAAATGCATGCCTGATTGTAAAATATAATTTTCTAAATAAAATAACTTAACCATTATATGAAATATATATTGAAAAAAATATAATTTCCTAAATAAAATGATTAAAATACAAATAAATCTTCTCCTAAAAACATACTTAGTCAAACAACATATTCCAATAATATATTTTACATTCCTTGATATCTTATAAATATATTTCTCATATTGAAAAGTTTTCAAAAATTACATTAACAATGTTCTTTTTTTATAAAAATTGATGCTATCTTTGCAATATGTTATTTTGAATAGATTCAACCCCGCAGCGTTAGAGCTGGTCTTTAATCAAGTGTATATATATTTATAAATCTAACATAAAAACGAGCACCCAGTTGTTGGAAGTAATTTGGAGCATTTTGAATTTAATGACATATGTAGTAATTGAAGTTAAATTCATGCCAGATTGTAAAATATAATTTTCTAAATAAAATAACTTAACCATTATATGAAATATATATTGAAAAAAATATAATTTCCTAAATAAAATGAGTAAACTACAAATCCATCTTTTCTTAAAAACATACTTAGTCAAATAACATATTCCAATAATATATTTTACAATTCTTTAGATCTTATAAATATAATTCTCATATTGAAAAATTTTCAAAAATTACATTAACAGTGTTATTTTTTTATAAAAATTGATGCTATCCTTGCAATATGTTATTTTTTATAGATTCAACCCCGCAGCGTTAGAGCAGGTCTTTAATCTAGTGTATATATATTTATAACTCTAACATAAAAACGAGCACCCAGGTGTTGGAAGTAATTGGGAGCATTTTGAATTTAATGACATATGTAGCAATTGAAGTTAAATGCATGCCAGATTGTATAATATAATTTTCTAAATAAAATAACTTAACCATTATATGAAATATATATTGAAAAAAAATATAATTTCCTAAATAAAATGATTAAACTACACATCCATCTTCTCCTAAAAACATACTTAGTCAAACAACATATTCCAATAATATATTTTACATTCCTTGATATCTTATAAATATACTTCTCATATTGAAAAATATTCAAAAATTACATTAACAATGTTCTTTTTTTATAAAAGTTGATGCTATCTTCGCAATAAGTTATTCTGAATATATTCAACCCCGCAGCGTTAGCGTCGGTCTTTAATCTAGTGTATATATATTTATAAGTCTAATATAAAAACGAACACACAGGTGTTGGAAGTAATTGGGAGCATTTTGAATTTAATGACATATGTAGTAATTGAAGTTAAATGCATGCCAGATTGTAAAATATAATTTTCTAAATAAAATAACTTAACCATTATATGAAATATATATTGAAAAAAATATAATTTCGTAAATAAAATGAGTAAACTACAAATCCATCTTTTCCTAAAAACATAGTTAGTCAAATAACATATTACAATAATATATTTTACAATCCTTGATATCTTATAAATATACTTCTCATATTGAAAAATTTTCAAATATTACATTAACAATGTTCTTTTTTTATAAAAATTGATGCTATCTTCGCAATATGTTATTTTCAATATATTCAACCCCGCAGCGTTAGCGCAGGTCTTTAATCTAGTGTATATATATTTATAACTGTAACATAAAAACGAACACCCAGGTGTTGGAAATAATTGGGAGCATTTTGAATTTAATGATATATGTAGTAATTGAAGTTAAATGCATGCCAGATTGTAAAATATAATTTTCTAAATAAAATGACTTAAACATTATATGAAATATATATTGAAAATAATTTAATTTCCTAAATAAAATGAGCAAACTACAAATCCATCTTTTCCTAAAAACATACTTAGTCAAACAACATATTCCAATAATATATTTTACAATCCTTGATATCTTATAAATATACTTATCATATTGAAAAATTTTCAAAAATTACATTAACAATGTTCTTTTTTTATAAAAGTTGATGATATCTTCGCAATATGTTATTTTGAATATATTCAACCCCGCAGCGTTAGCGTAGGTCTTTAATCTAGTGTATATATATTTATAAGTCTAACATAAATACGAACACCCCGGTGTTCGAAGTAATTGGGAGCATTTTGAATTTAATGACATATGTAGTAAATGAAGTTAAATGCATGCCTGATTGTAAAATATAATTTTCTAAATAAAATAACTTAACCATTATATGAAATATATATTGAAAAAAATATAATTTCCTAAATAAAATGATTAAAATACAAATCCATCTTCTCCTAAAAACATACTTAGTCAAACAACATATTCCAATAATATATTTTACATTCCTTGATATCTTATAAATATACTTCTCATATTGAAAAGTTTTCAAAAATTACATTAACAATGTTCTTTTTTTATAAAAATTGATGCTATCTTTGCAATATGTTATTTTGAATAGATTCAACCCCGCAGCGTTAGAGCTGGTCTTTAATCAAGTGTATATATATTTATAACTCTAACATAAAAACGAGCACCCAGTTGTTGGAAGTAATTTGGAGCATTTTGAATTTAATGACATATGTAGTAATTGAAGTTAAATTCATGCCAGATTGTAAAATATAATTTTCTAAATAAAATAACTTAACCATTATATGAAATATATATTGAAAAAAATATAATTTCCTAAATAAAATGAGTAAACTACAAATCCATCTTTTCGTAAAAACATACTTAGTCAAATAACATATTCCAATAATATATTTTACAATTCTTTAGATCTTATAAATATAATTCTCATATTGAAAAATTTTCAAAAATTACATTAACAATGTTCTTTTTTTATAAAAGTTGATGCTATCTTCACAATATGTTATTTTGAATATATTCAACCCCGCAGCGTTAGAGCTGGTCTTTAATCTAGTGTATATATATTTATAACTCTAACATAAAAACGAGCACCCAGATGTTGGAAGTAATTGGGAGCATTTTGAATTTAATGACATATGTAGCAATTGAAGTTAAATGCATGCCAGATTGTAAAATATAATTTTCTAAATAAAATAACTTAACCATTATATGAAATATATATTGAAAAAAATATAATTTCCTAAATAAAATGATTAAACTACAAATCCATCTTTTCCTAAAAACATACTTAGTCAAACAACATATTCCAATAATATATTTTACATTCCTTGATATCTTATAAATATACTTCTCATATTGAAAAATTTTCAAAAATTACATTAACAATGTTCTTTTTTTATAAAAATTGATGCTATCTTTGCAATATGTTATTTTGAATAGATTGAACCCCGCAGCGTTAGAGCTGGTCTTTAATCTAGTGTATATATATTTATAACTCTAACATAAAAACGAGCACCCAGGTGTTGGAAGTAATTGGGAGCATTTTGAATTTAATAACATATGTAGTAATTGAAGTTAAATGCATGCCAGATTGTAAAATATAATTTTCTAAATAAAATAACTTAACCATTATATGAAATATATATTGAAAAAAATATAATTTCCTAAATAAAATGAGTAAACTACAAATCCATCTTTTCGTAAAAACATACTTAGTCAAATAACATATTCCAATAATATATTTTACAATTCTTTAGATCTTATAAATATAATTCTCATATTGAAAAATTTTCAAAAATTACATTAACAGTGTTATTTTTTTATAAAAATTGATGCTATCTTTGCAATATGTTATTTTGGATAGATTCAACCCCGCAGCGTTAGAGCTGGTCTTTAATCTAGTGTATATATATTTATAACTCTAACATTAAAACTAGCACCCAGGTGTTGGAAGTAATTGGGAGCATTTTGAATTTAATGACATATGTAGTAATTGAAGTTAAATTCATGCCAGATTGCAAAATATAATTTTCTAAATAAAATAACTTAACCATTATATGAAATATATATTGAAAAAAATATAATTTCCTATATAAAATGAGTAAACTACAAATCCATCTTTTCCTAAAAACATACTTAGTCAAATAAAATATTCCAATAATATATTTTACAATCCTTCACATCTTATAAATATAATTCTAATATTGAAAAATTTTCAAAAATTACATTAACAATGTTCTTTTTTTATAAAAGTTGATGCTATTTTCGCAATATGTTATTTTGAATAAATTCAACCCCGCAGCGTTAGCGTAGGTCTTTAATCTAGTGTATATATATTTATAAGTCTAACATAAATACGAACACCCAGGTGTTGGAAGTAATTGGGAGCATTTTGAATTTAATGAAATATGTAGTAATTGAAGTTAAATGCATGCCAGATTGTAAAATATAATTTTCTAAATAAAATAACTTAACCATTATATGAAATATATATTGAAAAAAATATAATTTTTTAAATAAAATGATTAAACTACAAATCCATCTTCTCCTAAAACATACTTAGTCAAACAACATATTCCAATAATATATTTTACATTCCTTGATATCTTATAAATATACTTCTCATATTGAAAAATTTTCAAAAATTACATTAACAATGTTCTTTTTTTATAAAAATTGATGCTATCTTTGCAATATGTTATTTTGAATAGATTCAACCCCGCAGCGTTAGAGCTGGTCTTTAATCTAGTGTATCTATATTTATAACTCTAACATAAAAACGAGCACCCGGATGTTGGAAGTAATTGGGAGCATTTTGAATTTAATGACATATGTAGTAATTGAAGTTAAATGCATGCCAGATTGTAAAATATAATTTTCTAAATAAAATAACTTAACCATTATATGAAATATATATTGAAAAAAATATAATTTCCTAAATAAAATTAGTAAACTACAAATCCATCTTTTCCTAAAAACATACTTAGTCAAATAACATATTCCAATAATATATTTTACAATCCTTGATATCTTATAAATATACTTCTCATATTGAAAAATTTTCAAAAATTACATTAACAATGTTCTTTTTTTATAAAAGTTGATGCTATCTTCGCAATATGTTATTTTGAATATATTTAACCCCGCAGCGTTAGAGCTGGTCTTTAATCTAGTGTATATATATTTATAACTCTAACATAAAAACGAGCACCCAGATGTTGGAAGTAATTGGGAGCATTTTGAATTTAATGACATATGTAGCAATTGAAGTAAAATGCATGCCAGATTGTAAAATATAATTTTCTAAATAAAATAACTTAACCATTATATGAAATATATATTGAAAAAAATATAATTTCCTAAATAAAATGATTAAACTACAAATCCATCTTTTCCTAAAAACATACTTAGTCAAACAACATATTCCAATAATATATTTTACATTCCTTGATATCTTATAAATATACTTCTCATATTGAAAAATTTTCAAAAATTACATTAACAATGTTCATTTTTTATAAAAATTGATGCTATCTTTGCAATATGTTATTTTGAATAGATTCAACCCCGCAGCGTTAGAGCTGGACTTTAATCTAGTGTATATATATTTATAACTCTAACATAAAAACGAGCACCCAGGTGTTGGAAGTAATTGGAAGCATTTTGAATTTAATAACATATGTAGTAATTGAAGTTAAATGCATGCCAGATTGTAAAATATAATTTTCTAAATAAAATAACATAACCATTATATGAAATATATATTGAAAAAAATATAATTTCCTAAATAAAATGAGTAAACTACAAATCCATCTTTTCGTAAAAACATACTTAGTCAAATAACATATTCCAATAATATATTTTACAATTCTTTAGATCTTATAAATATAATTCTCATATTGAAAAATTTTCAAAAATTACATTAACAGTGTTATTTTTTTATAAAAATTGATGCTATCTTTGCAATATGTTATTTTGGATAGATTCAACCCCGCAGTGTTAGAGCTGGTCTTTAATCTAGTGTATATATATTTATAACTCTAACATAAAAACTAGCACCCAGGTGTTGGAAGTAATTGGGAGCATTTTGAATTTAATGACATATGTAGTAATTGAAGTTAAATTCATGGCAGATTGTAAAATATAATTTTCTAAATAAAATAACTTAACCATTATATGAAATATATATTGAAAAAAATATAATTTCCTATATAAAATGAGTAAACTACAAATCCATCTTTTCCTAAAAACATACTTAGTCAAATAACATATTCCAATAATATATTTTACAATCCTTCACATCTTATAAATATAATTCTAATATTGAAAAATTTTCAAAAATTACATTAACAATGTTCTTTTTTTTATAAAAGTTGATGCTATCTTCGCAATATGTTATTTTGAATATATTCAACCCCGCTGCGTTAGCGTAGGTCTTTAATCTAGTGTATATATATTTATAAGTCTAACATAAATACGAACACCCAGGTGTTGGAAGTAATTGGGAGCATTTTGAATTTAATGACATATGTAGTAACTGAAGTTAAATGCATGCCAGATTGTAAAATATAATTTTCTAAATAAAATAACTTAACCATTATATGAAATATATATTGAAAAAAATATAATTTTTTAAATAAAATGATTAAACTACAAATCCATCTTCTCCTAAAACATACTTAGTCAAACAACATATTCCAATAATATATTTTACATTCTTTGATATCTTATAAATATACTTCTCATATTGAAAAATTTTCAAAAATTACATTAACAATGTTCTTTTTTTATAAAAATTGATGCTATCTTCGCAATATGTTATTTTGAATATATTTAACCCCGCAGCGTTAGAGCTGGTCTTTAATCTAGTGTATATATATTTATAACTCTAACATAAAAACGAGCACCCAGGTGTTTGAAGTAATTGGGAGCATTTTGAATTTAATGACATATGTAGCAATTGAAGTTAAATGCATGCCAGATTGTAAAATATAATTTTCTAAATAAAATAACTTAACCATTATATGAAATATATATTGAAAAAAATATAATTTCCTAAATAAAATGATTAAACTACAAATCCATCTTTTCCTAAAAACATACTTAGTCAAACAACATATTCCAATAATATATTTTACATTCCTTGATATCTTATAAATATACTTCTCATATTGAAAAATTTTCAAAAATTACATTAACAATGTTCTTTTTTTATAAAAATTGATGCTATCTTTGCAATATGTTATTTTGAATAGATTCAACCCCGCAGCGTTAGAGCTGGTCTTTAATCTAGTGTATATATTTTTATAACTCTAACATAAAAACGAGCACCCAGGTGTTGGAAGTAATTGGAAGCATTTTGAATTTAATAACATATGTAGTAATTGAAGTTAAATGCATGCCAGATTGTAAAATATAATTTTCTAAATAAAATAACTTAACCATTATATGAAATATATATTGAAAAAAATATAATTTCCTAAATAAAATGAGTAAACTACAAATCCATCTTTTCGTAAAAACATACTTAGTCAAATAACATATTCCAATAATATATTTTACAATTCTTTAGATCTTATAAATATAATTCTCATATTGAAAAATTTTCAAAAATTACATTAACAGTGTTATTTTTTTATAAAAATTGATGCTATCTTTGCAATATGTTATTTTGGATAGATTCAACCCCGCAGCGTTAGAGCTGGTCTTTAATCTAGCGTATATATATTTATAACTCTAACATAAAAACTAGCACCCAGGTGTTGGAAGTAATTGGGAGCATTTTGAATTTAATGACATATGTAGTAATTGAAGTTAAATTCATGCCAGATTGTAAAATATAATTTTCTAAATAAAATAACTTAACCATTATATGAAATATATATTGAAAAAAATATAATTTCCTATATAAAATGAGTAAACTACAAATCCATCTTTTCCTAAAAACATACTTAGTCAAATAACATATTCCAATAATATATTTTACAATCCTTCACATCTTATAAATATAATTCTAATATTGAAAAATTTTCAAAAATTACATTAACAATGTTCTTTTTTTTATAAAAGTTGATGCTATCTTCGCAACATGTTATTTTGAATATATTCAACCCCGCTGCGTTAGCGTAGGTCCTTAATCTAGTGTATATATATTTATAAGTCTAACATAAATACGAACACCCAGGTGTTGGAAGTAATTGGGAGCATTTTGAATTTAATGACATATGTAGTAATTGAAGTTAAATGCATGCCAGATTGTAAAATATAATTTTCTAAATAAAATAACTTAACCATTATATGAAATATATATTGAAAAAAATATAATTTTTTAAATAAAATGATTAAACTACAAATCCATCTTCTCCTAAAACATACTTAGTCAAACAACATATTCCAATAATATATTTTACATTCTTTGATATCTTATAAATATACTTCTTATATTGAAAAATTTTCAAAAATTACATTAACAATGTTCTTTTTTTATAAAAATTGATGCTATCTTGACAATATGTTATTTTGAATAGATTCAACCCCGCAGCGTTAGAGCTGATCTTTAATCTAGTGTATATATATTTATAAATCTAACATAAAAACGAGCATCCAGGTGTTGGAAGTAATTGGGAGCATTTTGAATTTAATGACATATGTACTAATTGAAGTTAAATTCATGCCAGATTGTAAAATATAATTTTCTAAATAAAATAACTTAACCATTATATGAAATATATATTGAAAAAAATATAATTTCCTAAATAAAATGAGTAAACTACAAATCCATCTTTTCTTAAAAACATACTTAGTCAAATAACATATTCCAATAATATATTTTACAATTCTTTAGATCTTATAAATATAATTCTCATATTGAAAACTTTTCAAAAATTACATTAACAGTGTTATTTTTTTATAAAAATTGATGCTATCTTTGCAATATGTTATTTTGGATAGATTCAACCCCGCAGTGTTAGAGCTGGTCTTTAATCTAGTGTATATATATTTATAACTCTAACATAAAAACTAGCACCCAGGTGTTGGAAGTAATTGGGAGCATTTTGAATTTAATGACATATGTAGTAATTGAAGTTAAATTCGTGCCAGATTGTAAAATATAATTTTCTAAATAAAATAACTTAACCATTATATGAAATATATATTGAAAAAAATATAATTTCCTATATAAAATGAGTAAACTACAAATCCATCTTTTCCTAAAAACATACTTAGTCATATAACATATTCCAATAATATATTTTACAATCCTTCACATCTTATAAATATAATTCTAATATTGAAAAATTTTCAAAAATTACATTAACAATGTTCTTTTTTTAAAAAAATTGATGCTATCTTTGCAATATGTTATTTTGAATATATTCAACCCCGCAGCGTTCGAGCAGGTCTTTAATGTATTGTATATATATTTATTAGTGTAACATAAAAATGAACACCCAGGTGTTGGAAATAATTGGGAGCATTTTGAATTTAATGACATATGTAGTAATTGAAGTTAAATGCATGCCAGATTGTAAAATATAATTTTCTAAATAAAATAACTTAACCATTATATGAAATATATATTGAAAAAAATATAATTTCCTAAATAAAATAAGTAAACTACAAATCCATCTTTTTCTAAAAACATACTTAGGCAAACAACATATTCCAATAATATATTTTACAATCCTTGATAACTTATAAATATACTTCTCATATTGAAAAATTTTCAAATATTACATTAACAATGTTCTTTTTTTATAAAAATTGATGCTATCTTCGCAATATGTTATTTTGAATATATTCGACCCCGCAGCGTTAGCGCAGGTCTTTAATCTAGTGTATATATATTTATAACTCTAACATAAAAACGAACACCCAGGTGTTGGAAGTAATTGGGAGCATTTTGAATTTAATGACATATGTAGTAATTGAAGTTAAATGCATGCCAGATTGTAAAATATGATTTTCTAAATAAAATAACGTAACCATTATGTGAAATATATATTGAAAAAAATATAATATCCTAAATCAAATGAGTAAACTACAAATCCATCTTTTCCTAAAAACATACTTAGTCAAATAACATATTCCAATAATATATTTTACAATCCTTCACATCTTATAAATATAATTCTCATATTGAAAATTTTTCAAAAATTACATTAACAATGTTCTTTTTTTATAAAAATTGATGCTATCTTTGCAATATGTTATTTTGAATATATTCAATCCCGCAGCGTTAGAGCAGGTCTTTAATCTACTGTATATACACTTATAACTCTAACATAAAAACGAACACCCAGGTGTTGGAAGTAATTGGGAGCATTTTGAATTTAATGACATATGTAGTAATTGAAGTTAAATGCATGCCAGATTGTAAAATATAATTTTCTAAATAAAATAACTTAACCATTATATGAAATATATATTGAAAAAAAATAATTTCCTAAATAAAATGAGTAAACTACAAATCCATCTTTTCCTAAAAACATACTTAGTCAAATAACATATTCCAATAATATATTTTACAATCATTGATATCTTATAAATATACTTCTCACATTGAAAAATTTTTAAAAATTTCACTAACAATGTTCTTTTTTTATAAAAATTGATGCTATCTTTGCAATATATTCAACCTCGCAGCGTTAGCGCAGGTCTTTAATCTAGTGTATATATATTTGTAATTCTAACATAAAAACGAACACACAGTTTTTGAAAGTAATTGGGAGAATTTTGAATTTAATGATATATGTAGTAATTGAACTTAAATGCATGCCAGATTGTAAAATATAATTTTCTAAATAAAATAACTTAACAATTATATGAAATATATATTGAAAAAAATATAATTTCCTAAATAAATTGAGTAAACTACAAATCCATCTTTTCTTAAAAATATAATTAGTCAAATAACATATTCCAATAATATATTTTACAATCCTTCACATCTTATAAATATAATTCTCATATTGAAAAATTTTCAAAAATGACATTAACAGTGTTCTTTTTTTATAAAAATTGTTGCTATCTTTGCAATATGTTATTTTGAATATATTCAACCCTGCAGCGTTAGCGCAGGTATTTAATCTAGTGTATATATATTTATAAGTCTAACATAAAAACGAGCACCCAGGTGTTGGAACTAATTGAGAGCACTTTGAATTTAATGATATATGTAGTAATTGAAGTTAAATGCATGCCAGATTGTAAAATATAATTTTCTAAATAAAATAACTTAACCATTATATGAAATATATATTGAAAAAAATATAATTTCCTAAATGAAATGATTAAACTACAAATCCATCTTCTCCTAAAAACATACTTAGTCAAACGACATATTCCAATAATATATTTTGCATTCCTTGATATCTTATAAATATACTTCTCATATTGAAAAAATTTCAAATATTACATTAACAATGTTCTTTTTTTTATATAAATTGATGCTATCTTCGCAATATGTAATTTTGAATATATTCAACCACCAGCGTTAGCGCAGTTCTTTAATCTAGTGTATATATATTTATAAATCTAACATAAAAAGGAACACCCAGGTGTTGGAAGTAATTGGGAGCATTTTGAATTTAATGATATATGTAGTAATTGAAGTTAAATGCATGCCAGATTGTAAAATATAATTTTCTAAATAAAATCACTTAACCATTATATGAAATGTATATTGAAAAAAATATAATTTCCTAACTAAAATGGGTAAACTACAAATCCATCTTTTCCTAAAAACATACTTAGTCAAATAACTTATTCCAATAATATATTTTACATTCCTTCACATCTTATAAATATAATTCTCATATTGAAAAATTTTCAAAAATTACATTAACAATGTTCTTTTTTTATAAAAATTGATGCTATCTTTGCAATATGTTATTTTGAATATATTCAACACCGCAGCGTTAGAGCAGGTCTTTAATCTAGTGTATATATATTTATAACTCTAACATAAAAATGAACAACCAGCTGTTGGAAGTAATTAGGAGCATTTTGAATTTAATGACATATGTAGTAATTGAAGTTAAATGCATGCCAGATTGTATAATATAATTTTCTAAATAAAATAACTTAACCATTATATGAAATATATATTGAAAAAAATATAATTTCCTAAATAAAATGAGTAAACTACAAATCCATCTTTTGCTAAAAACATACTTAGTCAAACAACATATTCCAATAATATATTTTGCATTCCTTGATATCTTATAAATATACTTCTCATATTGAAAAATTTTCAAATATTACATTAACAATGTTCTTTTTTTATAAAAATTGATGCTATCTTCGCAATATGTTATTTGGAATATATTCAACCCCGCAGCGTTAGCGCAGGTCTTTAATCTAGTGTATATATATTTATAACTCTAACATAAAAAAGAACACCCAGGTGTTGGAAGTAATTGGGAGCATTTTGAATTTAATGACATATGTAGTAATTGAAGTTAAATGCATGCCAGATTGTAAAATATAATTTTCTAAATAAAATAACTTAACCATTATATGAAATATATATTGAAAAAAATAGAATTTCCTAAATAAAATGAGTAAACTACAAATCCATCTTTTCCTAAAAACATACTTAGTCAAATAACATATTCCAATAATATATTTTACAATCCTTCACATCTGATAAATATAATTTTCATATTGAAAAATTTTCAAAAATTACATTAACAATGTTATTTTTTTATAAAAATTGATGCTATCTTCGCAATATGTTATTTTGAATATATTCAACCCCGCAGCGTTAGCTCTGGTATTTAATCTAGTGTATATATATTTATAACTCTAACATAAAAACGAGCACAATGGTGTTGGAAGTAATTGTAAGCATTTTGAATTTAATGATATATGTATTAATTGAAGTTAAATGCATGCCAGATTGTAAAATATAATTTTCTAAACAAAATAACTTAACCATTATATGAAATATATATTGAAAAAAATATAATTTCCTAAATAAAATGAGTAAACTACAAATCCATCTTTTCCTAAAAACATACTTAGTCAAATAACATATTCCAATAATATATTTTACAATCTTTCACATCTTATAAATATAATTCTCATATTGAAAAATTTTCAAAAATTACATTAACAATGTTCCTTTTTTATAAAAAGTGACGCTATCTTTGCAATATGTTATTTTGTATATATTCAACCCCGCAACGTTAGAGAAGGTCTTTAATCTAGTGTATATATATTTATAACTCTAACATAAAAACGAACACCCAGGTGTTGTAAGTAATTGGGAGCATTTTGAATTTAATGACATATGTAGTAATTGAAGTTAAATGCATGAAAGATTGTAAAATATAATTTTCTAAATAAAATAACTTAACCATTATATGAAATATATATTGAAAAAAATATAATTTCCTAAATAAAATGAGTAAACTACAAATCCTTCTTTTCCTAAAAACATACTTAGTCAAACAACATATTCCAATAATATATTTTACAATCCTTCACATCTTATAAATATACTTCTCATATTGAAAAATTTTCAAAAATTACATTAACAATGTTCTTTTTTTATAAAAGTTGATGCTATCTTTGCAATATGTTATTTTGAATGTATTCAACCCCGCAGCGTTAGAGCAGGTCTTTAATCTAGTGTATATATATTTATAACTCTAACATAAAAACGAACACCCAGGTGGTGGAAGTAATTGGGAGCATTTTGAATTTAATGGCATATGTAGTAATTGAAGTTAAATGCATGCCAGATTGTAAAATATAATTTTCTAAATAAAATAACTTAACCATGATATGAAATATATATTGAAAAAAAATATAATTTCATAAATAAAATGAGTAAACTACAAATCCATCTTTTCCTGAAAACATACTTAGTCAAACAACATATTCCAATAATATATTTTACAATCCTTCACATCTGATAAATATAATTTTCATATTGAAAAATTTTCAAAAATTACATTAACAATGTTCTTTTTTTATAAAAATTGATGCTATCTTTGCATTATGTTATTTTGAATGTATTCAACCCCGCAGCGTTAGAGCAGGTCTTTAACCTAGTGTGTATATATTTATAACTCTAACATAAAAACGAACACCCAGGTGTTGGAAGTAATTGGGAGCATTTTGAATTTAATGGCATATGTAGTAATTGAAGTTAAATGCATGCCAGATTGTAAAATATAATTTTCTAAATAAAATAACTTAACCATTATATGAAATATATATTGAAAAAAAATATAATTTCCTAAACAAAATGAGTAAACTACAAATCCATCTTTTCCTAAAAACATACTTAGTCAAATAATATATTCCAATAATATATTTTACAATCCTTCACATCTGATAAATATAATTTTCATATTGAAAAATTTTCAAAAATTACATTAACAATGTTATTTTTTTTATAAAAATTGATGCTATCTTCGCAATATGTTATTTTGAATATATTCAACCCCGCAGCGTCAGCTCTGGTATTTAATCTAGTGTATATATATTTATAACTCTAACATAAAAACGAACACCATGGTGTTGGAAGTAATTGGTAGCATTTTGAATTGAATGATATATGTAGTAATTGAAGTTAAATGCATGCCAGATTGTAAAATATAATTTTCTAAATAAAATAACTTAACCATTATATGAAATATATATTGAAAAAAATATAATTTCCTAAATAAAATGAGTAAACTACAAATCCATCTTTTCCTAAAAACATACTTAGTCAAATAACATATTCCAATAATATATTTTACAATCCTTCACATCTTATAAATATAATTCTCATATTGAAAAATTTTCAAAATTACATTAACAATGTTCCTTTTTTATAAAAATTGATCGCTATCTTTGCAATATGTTATTTTGTAATATATTCAACCCCGCAGCGTTAGAGCAGGTCTTTAATCTAGTGTATATATATTTATAACTCTAACATAAAAACGAACACCCAGGTGTTGTAAGTAATTGAGAGCATTTTGAATTTAATGACATATGTAGTAATTGAAGTTAAATGCATGCCAGATTGTAAAATATAATTTTCTAAATAAAATAACTTAACCATTATATGAAATATATATTGAAAAAAATATAATTTCCTAAATAAAATGAGTAAACTACAAATCCATCTTTTCCTAAAAACATACTTAGTCAAACAACATATTCCAATAATATATTTTACAATTCCTTGATATCTTATAAATATACTTCTCATATTGAAAAATTTTCAAATATTACATTAACAATGTTCTTTTTTTATAAAAATTGATGCTATCTTCGCAATATGTTATTTTGAATATATTCAACCCCGCAGCGTTAGCGCAGGTCTTTAATCTAGTGTATATATATTTATAACTCTAACATAAAAAAGAACACCCAGGTGTTGGAAGTAATTGGGAGCATTTTGAATTTAATGACATATGTAGTAATTGAAGTTAAATGCATGCCAGATTGTAAAATATAATTTTCTAAATAAAATAACTTAACCATTATATGAAATATATATTGAAAAAAATATAATTTCCTAAATAAAATGAGTAAACTACAAATCCATCTTTTCCTAAAAACATACTTAGTCAAATAACATATTCCAATAATATATTTTACAATCCTTCACATCTTATAAATATAATTCTCATATTGAAAAATTTTCAAAAATTACATTAACAATGTTCTTTTTTTATAAAAATTGATGCTATCTTCGCAATATGTTATTTTGAATATATTCAACCCCGCAGCGTTAGCTCAGGTCTTTAATCTAGTGTATATATATTTATAACTCTAACATAAAAACGAGCACAATGGTGTTGGAAGTAATTGGGAGCATTTTGAATTTAATGATATATGTATTAATTGAAGTTAAATGCATGCCAGATTGTAAAATATAATTTTCTAAACAAAATAACTTAACCATTATATGAAATATATATTGAAAAAAATATTATTTACTAAATAAAATGAGTTAACTACAAATCCATCTTTTCCTAAAAACATAGTCAAATAACATATTCCAATAATATATTTTACAATCCTTCACATCTTATAAATATAATTCTTATATTGAAATATTTTCAAAAATTACATTAACAATGTTCCTTTTTTATAAAAATTGACGCTATCTTTGCAATATGTTATTTTGTATATATTCAACCCCGCAGCGTTAGAGAAGGTCTTTAATCTAGTGTATATATATTTATAACTCTAACATAAAAACGAACACCCAGGTGTTGGAAGTAATTGGGAGCATTTTGAATTTAATGACATATGTAGTAATTGAAGTTAAATGCATGCCAGATTGTAAAATATAATTTTCTAAATAAAATAACTTAACCATTATATGAAATATATATTGAAAAAAATATAATTTCCTAAATAAAATGACTAAACTACAAATCCATCTTTTCCTAAAAACATACTTAGTCAAACAACATATTCCAATAATATATTTTGCATTCCTTGATATCTTATAAATATACTTCTCATATTGAAAAATTTTCAAATATTACATTAACAATGTTCTTTTTTTATAAAAATTGATGCTATCTTCGCAATATGTTATTTTGAATATATTCAACACCGCAGCGTTAGCGCAGGTCTTTAATCTAGTGTATATATATTTATAACTCTAACATAAAAATGAACACCCAGGTGTTGGAAGTAATTGGGAGCATTTTGAATTTAATGACATATGTAGTAATTGAAGTTAAATGCATGCCAGATTGTAAAATATAATTTTCTAAATAAAATAACTTAACCATTATATGAAATATATATTGAAAAAAATATAATTTCCTAAATAAAATGAGTAAACTACAAATCCATCTTTTTCTAAAAACATACTTAGTCAAATAACATATTCCAATAATATATTTTACAATTCTTCATATCTGATAAATATAATTTTCATATTGAAAAATTTTCAAAAATTACATTAACAATGTTATTTTTTTATAAAAATTGATGCTATCTTCGCAATATGTTATTTTGAATATATTCAACCCCGCAGCGTTAGCGCAAGTATTTAATCTAGTGTATATATATTTATAACTTTAACATTAAAACGAGCACCCTGGTGTTGGAAGTAATTGGGAGCATTTTTAATTTAATGATATACGTAGTAATTGAAGTTAAATGCATGCCAGATTGTAAAATATAATTTTCTAAATAAAATAACTTAACCATTATATGAAATATATATTGAAAAAAGTATAATTTCCTAAATAAAATGAGTAAACTACAAATCCATCTTTTCCTAAAAACATACTTAGTCAAATAACATATTCCAATAATATATTTTACAATCCTTCACATCTTATAAATATAATTCTCATATTGAAAAATTTTCAAAAATTACATTAACAATGTTCTTTTTTTATAAAAATTGACGCTATCTTTGCAATATGTTATTTAGAATATATTCAACCCCGCAGCGTTAGAGCAGGTCTTTAATCTAGTGTATATATATTTATAACTCTAACATAAAAACGAACACCCAGGTGTTGGAAGTAATTGGGAGCATTTTGAATTTAATGACATATGTAGTAATTGAAGTTAAATGCATGCCAGATTGTAAAATATAATTTTCTAAATAAAATAACTTAACCATTATATGAAATATATATTGAAAAAAATATAATTTCCTAAATAAAATGATTAAACTACAAATCCATCTTCTCCTAAAAACATACTTAGTCAAACAACATATTCCAATAATATATTTTACATTCCTTCACATCTTATAAATATACTTCTCATATTGAAAAATTTTCAAAAATTACATTAACAATGTTCTTTTTTTTATAAAAATTGATGCTATCTTCGCAATATGTTATTTTGAATATATTCAACCCCGCAGCGTTAGCGCAGGTCTTTAATCTAGTGTATATATATTTATAACTCTAACATAAAAACGAACACCCAGGTGTTGGAAGTAATTGGGAGCATTTTGAATTTAATGATATATGTAGTAATTGAAGTTAAATGCATGCCAGATTGTAAAATATAATTTTCTAAATAAAATAACTTAACCATTATATGAAATATATATTGAAAAAAATATAATTTCCTAAATAAAATGAGTAAACTACAAATCCATCTTTTCCTAAAACATACTTAGTCAAATAACATATTCCAATAATATATTTTACAATCCTTCACATCTTATAAATATACTTCTCATATTGAAAAATTTTCAAAAATTACATTAACAATGTTCTTTTTTTTATAAAAATTGATGCTATCTTTGCAATATGTTATTTTGAATATATTCAACCCCGCAGCGTTAGAGTAGGTCTTTAATCTAGTGTATATATATTTATAACTCTAACATAAAAACGAACACCCAGGTGTTGGAAGTAATTGGGAGCATTTTGAATTTAATGGCATATGTAGTAATTGAAGTTAAATGTATTCCAGATTGTAAAATATAATTTTCTAAATAAAATAACTTAACCATTATATGAAATATATATTGAAAAAAATATAATTTCCTAAATAAAATGAGTAAACTACAAATCCATCTTTTCCTAAAAACATACTTAGTCAAATAACATATTCCAATAATATATTTTACAATCCTTCACATCTGATAAATATAATTTTCATATTGAAAAATTTTCAAAAATTACATTAACAATGTTATTTTTTTATAAAAATTGATGCTATCTTCGCAATATGTTATTTTTAATATATTCAACCCCGCAGCATTAGCGCAAGTATTTAATCTAGTGTATATATATTTATAACTTTAACATAAAAACGAGCACCCTGGTGTTGGAAGTAATTGGGAGCATTTTGAATTTAATGATATATGTAGTAATTGAAGTTAAATGCATGCCAGATTGTAAAATATAATTTTCTAAATAAAATAACTTAACCATTATATGAAATATATATTGAAAAAAGTATAATTTCCTAAATAAAATGAGTAAACTACAAATCCATCTTTTCCTAAAAACATACTTAGTCAAATAACATATTCCAATAATATATTTTACAATCCTTCACATCTTATAAATATAATTCTCATATTGAAAAATTTTCAAAAATTACATTAACAATGTCCTTTTTTTATAAAAATTGACGCTATCTTTGCAATATGTTATTTTGAATATATTCAACCCCGCAGCGTTAGAGCAGGTCTTTAATCTAGTGTATATATATTTATAACTCTAACATAAAAATGAACACCCAGGTGTTGGAAGTAATTGGGAGCATTTTGAATTTAATGACATATGTAGTAATTGAAGTTAAATGCATGCCAGATTGTAAAATATAATTTTCTAAATAAAATAACTTAACCATTATATGAAATATATATTGAAAAAAATATAATTTCCTAAATAAAATGAGTAAACTACAAATCCATCTTTTCCTGAAAACATACTTAGTCAAACAACATATTCCAATAATATATTTTACAATCCTTCACATCTTATAAATATACTTCTCATATTGAAAAATTTTCAAAAATTACATTAACAATGTTCTTTTTTTATAAAAATTGATGCTATCTTTGCAATATGTTATTTTGAATGTATTCAACCCCGCAGCGTTAGAGCAGGTCTTTAATCTAGTGTATATATATTTATAACTCTAACATAAAAACGAACACCCAGGTGTTGGAAGTAATTGGGAGCATTTTGAATTTAATGATATATGTAGTAATTGAAGTTAAACGCATGCCAGATTTGGTGTTTGTTTCATTTTGTGTTTCAGTTGGTATGTTTGGATGAAAAGATTTGAAAATTTGCTTTTAGGAAGTTTCTCATGTCATAAATACCCTGAAAATTGATATTATTATGTATATATCCTCAAGTTCAATTACTATTTATTATCATTTAATAATACATTAAAGTTAAGTATAATGTCTCTAAATATTTAATAATTTCTATGTGATTAGCTAGGCAAAATGTTATTTTCTTTAGGTAAAAGTTGTTTATTAAATTTTTATTTATAACCAATTATCATAAATTTATATCTATATATATAAACCTCCCAAGGATACTTTAAAAGAATAAAAGATTAATGGTATATGACCAAAAGAGCAATTTTTAAATAAATTTATTTATTTTTTGGTTTTTGACAAATGTAACAAACGTTGTAAGGGGCATGCGCGCAGGCCGGGATTCAAACGTTGAGTTTGTGTGCTCTCATCCTGTAACGCTGGGTTCGGGTTACAAACATGAACCCACAACAAGGGTCCATTATCACCATTGATTAAGCGGAATTTGAAGTTGAGATTTTTTTAATGTTTCACACAATACTTTTCACATTTTGGCTAATACTGCTAGACTACAAAGCCTTTGACTAATGCAAGAATTTTTAATTTTATGTATATGATAATTTTAATATTTGACAACATATATGGAAAGGAATTTTAGAGAGGTGTATTTGTAGATTTTGTTTTTCTAGGGATGCATATAAAATTAATTTTTGAATTCTACATAATAATACAAAAGAAAACTAATTGGTAGTGAGACCCATGAACAACAGGGTGATTACAAACAAGAGAAAGAGAATCAACACAAATCATCATCACATCGCAATTAGACAAAGATTGAATGAAATCCATGCTTGATTTTGAACTTAATTTGAAAAGAACCAGAAAATAGTGAAATTCAAAGAAATAAAAACAAGATTTTATTCTAATCACTAATTAAAAAATCTTGATAAGGACACACACAAGATCAAGTGCACCCTAACTTTGAATCATTTTATAACATGCACAACCTTAAATGGATTTCAATTAGGATGTTAATAATTATACGAGACAAATTTTTTTAAAAATAAGATGGATGAATCACCAATTAATTAGAGGGATATAAGAGACAAATTATATTAGGGAAAATTACTGTTTACGCCTCGGGAATTTCAAAACTTCCTAATCAGCCCCTACAAGTTTTGAATACCACAGACAACCCTTTTGTTATTGTTTAACTTCTTTTCTGGCCCCTATAGGTGACTCAGACTGGGTCCATATTGTGAAATTCCTTCTTTGCCCTTGTAAATGGTGGGAAAAAAAACCACCCAATCACATCATGTCAAACCTTTTGGCATTCATTTGGATTCTTTTTTACTTTTTCTCAAACAAAGTTTGAAAGACTCATCCTAGGAGAGAGAGTACAAAGTTTAGTCTGGTCAATTTGAGTTCTGCGGTTGCCCGATAAGATGAGAATCTCTTCCTTGTCCTCACTTTGATCATCCTGCAAGAGAGAGTAACAATTTATTTTTATGCTGGTTTATTATGGAGAGTTTTTGTGCTTTTGCTAGATACAACAGCGAGGGACGAGTGCTAGTGTTCACAGCACAGACTTCTTGGGAATCAATGTTAGCAAAGATATGCGAGCGATGTGGTCTCGATGTTTCCCTTGTAAGAGTGAAGTTTATCACACCCGATGGACATAAAATGGTTTGTCCAAAAGAAAATGAGGTTAACTTCCATCGCAAATGTTACGTGTACTCCCTCTTCAAATACGCTGCAGTCGATCTCGTAGTTGAGATAGATGATGTGCCATTGTCATTGTAAAGTTCTTCTCCTTTATGTTTACCTAGTTATAGAAGTTAATTATTGATTAGTTATCCAAATTTACACTTAAAATTATATGTTTCATCTTAATTATACTAATTTTCACTTAATTATTCCATTTTCCTTTAAAAAAATAAGTTTCCACTAAAAATAAAGCAAAACCATAAGTTTTGCTTTGTTATCCTTGTCCTATCCCAGTTTCCGCTTAAACTTATCTAGTTTATGTTTAAAAATATTACTTTTCCGCTTAACATTTTGAGTTTGCTCTTAAACTTATTGAGTTTCCGTTTAAAATTTTATGTTTCCACTTAAAGTTTCCAATTTCTGTTTAAACTTTTATGTTTCTGCTTAACGTAATGATATTTTCCGCTTGAACTAAAGTGTTGGCAGGTATTCTGATTCTACAAGCATATCCGTTTCACCTCATGGCGACCCTAATGGTGTGGCAGGCCTTCCTTCCTCATCAAATAAATCCGAAATGTTATCATTGGATATCGGACAACATTTTGTAGGCGTTGAACATTTCAGAGATGCACTTCGAAATTTTGCAATCAAGTGGAATTTTGACTTCAAATTCATAAAGAATGAAAAACACCAGCTAACTATAGAATACGCTTCTGTTGGTTGTCAATGGCGCCTTCATGCATCAAAGGAGTACAATAAAAATACTTTCAAAATCAAGACAATGCACCCGTCACACACTTGCGGTGGTAGAATTGGCTCGGTGTCACATCCGAAAGTGTCCAAAAAATGGGTAAGCGCACTAGTGATTCAGAAGTTTAAAGACCAGCCCTTGTACAAGGCCATCGACATTCAGAAAAACATGTTATGGGAACATGATGTCGACATTCCATACAAGCAAGCTTGGTTGGGTAAAGAGTGTGCCTGGGTCATTTTTCATTATGGGGTCCGAACTTCAATTTGAATCAAAATGATTATCCAATTTCAATTTTGTTTTACAGGATAGTTACGCCAGAGATTTCGACCTATTTTTTTAATGATATAAATGCCGAAAATTCTCTGTCAACATATGCATGACACATTTTCCGCCCAATTAGCAATTTCATTTCAGATGTTCATAGAAATTTATAACATCAGATCATAAAAAATAGGCCAAAATCCCTCGGGTGACCATCCAATGAAACAAAATTAAAATTGGGTAACCATTTTGATTCAAATTGAAGTCTGGACTCCAAAATGAAAATGGGCCATAGTTTGGTACCCTATCAAAAAATTTACCCAAAAAACACATATCATGGGGCTACACCTGGAGTCTTCGAGTTTCTAGACGAACAAATTATCAATATGACGCACATCTCAAAGTCCTTATTATTCTAGAAACCCTCCCATTACTACCCTGAATGGAATCTTGCCAAGGAAATAGATGTAAAATTTAGGGTTGCTCAATTTAAATTAAAAAAATAAAAATTTTAAACAATTTTATTAATTTAAATTTGAGATGATAATAATAATAATAATAATAATAATAATAATATATAAAATATATAGTATATTTAAAAATTTTGGGTTAAATGTAAAAAAATCTATCATATCTACATAATTAACAATTAACTCAACTAACGAATAACAATTAATGTAAATAAAAAATATCTTAATACAAATTCATAATCTACTTCAATTTGTAATCTCATAAATAATAAAAAAATTTCACAACAATTAATCAAACAAATACTTAACAAATTTTAAACAAGTTTGTACAATAAATTCTTCATAACAAATAACTAAACAAATATTTAAGAAATATAAAAAAAACTTTTCATACAAAATAATCAAACAATCAATGAAACAAAGTAAATTAGGTATATAAAAAAAAAAAACAGGATAAGTCCTACATAAAACATAAATTTGGAAGAAATTGAGTGAAAAAGAAAACTCACCAATGGATCCAATCAAGAAATGATCTAGATTTAATTTTCACTATAGTATATGCTTTTGATTTATATGGGAGGAAAATTACATCTGATCTTGAGAGAGAAGGGCTACGTCTTTCTTAGAGTTTTCTTAGAGTGCTTGCTTTTTTTTAGATATTTATTTTATTTATTATACTATTGTTTTTTACATTAATATTCTTAGAAAATTTGGTATTATAAATTGATAAATTCAATAAAATATTTAAAATTTAAAATTAAAATTGATATAGCTTTCACTAGCCATATTATATTATAATTTATTATTATCACTGAACATTAATTTTTATTTAATATAATAATTTTATTATTTTTATTTAATTTATTTTAGATAACATTGGTGAAATTTAAAAAAGAAATAAATAAAGAGAGCACTATGCGTATATAAATTATAATTGCCAATATTATATATATAAACTCCACCCCCCTTCTTCGGCCTATGTTGGCAAGCATCATTGCGGGGCATTATTAGCTTGCAAATTCTTCAGGTTTTTTTTTTAAATAGCTATTCTCACTCATATAGGCAAATCCTTATAAATTACTTCTATATAACCAAACCATGCATAGTGAATAATGAACATAAATGGAACAATCAAAGGCATTCTTGCCCTTAAAATATACTGATGAATGGAGATTTACAATTTTTTTTTGTGTGTTTCCCAGCATTAATTTAAATTATTTCCCCTGCGATTTTACCTGTATTAAAAAGAAAGTCTCCAACTTTTCGCCCCAAATTTGATAAGAGTGCTCACATCCCACATTTGATTAACATGACTCTTTAATATTAAAGATAATAGCCAAGTGGATGCAAATAAGCTGATTTTATTGGTCTTATTTCAAGAATTATTTATTAAAGACCTCCTTATTTATCTTCAATTATGTTGAACTTTGGATTAAGATGTGCTTTAATGGTAAACATTTTTTAAGTTTGCAATGATTATCATTTCGATAACTTGTTGCTTCTTTAAAAAAAATTGTGATGAGCAGGCTTTCAGAGATAGAATGCATGAGCCTCATTCTTCAGCGAATAATAAATAATAATTATTATTATCATGTCATTATTTAAAATAACTCTAAATTTTTAATAGAGCACCAAACAATGACTTTTTTTTTATTTTGAAGTCCAAACTTTAATTTGAATGAAAATAGTTGTCCAACTTCAATTTTGTTTTACCAAGTAGTCACCTAAGAAATTTCAGCATTTTTTTTTATGATATATATGATGAAAATTGTCTTTTATCATATATATGACACGCTGTTTGCTCAACTGACAATTCTATCTCACCTAATAATAGAGAATTTTTGACATTACATCATCAAAAATAAGCCAAAATTTATCAAATGATCCTCTGATGATACAAAATTGAAGTTAGGTAGCCATTTTAATTAAAATTGGAATTGAAGATAGGTAACAAAATTGTTCTGTATGCTATTCGAAAAGCCCAAAGTGTATATTTTAACTGGTTGGCCCAATCCTTCCGATGATGAGTAACAGCCTTCTCAAGGATTCTCTTGAGTTCTCCATTTGAAACTCCAGCCTGACCACTAGTTTGTGGATGGCAAACAATCGACGTGTCATGAGAAACACCATACCTTTTTAGAATCTTCGCAATTTGTTAGTTGCAAAAGTGTGCCCCTCTATAACTAATGATGGTCCATGGTGCTACAAATCTTGAGAATAGCTTCTTTAAAAACTGTACAATAGCTTGAGCATTACTTGATGGTAAAGATTAAGCTTTCACCCAATGAGATACGTAGTCTGCTGCAATGAAAATAAATTTGTGTCCCTGGGAGTTTAGGAATGGCCCCATAAAATCAATTACCAAAACGTTAAAAACCTCGTAAACTTGAATAGCACTCTCAGGCATTTCATCTTTATGTGATATGTTTCCTATTCTTTGGCAGTGATTAGAAGGGGGCCTGAGCCGGTTAACTGGGCCCGGCTGACACGACCCGACAGGTCCGGGTCAGGTTTTGCCATACCCGGAACTGGCCCGGCCACTATTGAGGACCCGCCGGGCCGGGATGACCCAACAGACTCGCTGGGTCACCAACATGTGACTCGAACCCAGCCCGGGATAGTCAAGAACCCGCTGAGTCAGGCCCGCCTTACCTGGCTGGTTTTAATTTATTTATTATTAATTTAAATAAATTTTAAAATGAAAAATAAATTTAATTTTATGGGTGGGATTTGAACTTGAATCACCCATAACACCAATAACTACTTTTACCAACTACCCTATGAAAGTTTTATGTATTTATATTAAAACATCATAAATAAAAAGAAGACTTCAAAATAAGTTTTTTTTTTAATTTAAAAATAAGAAATAGTTTAAAACAATTTTAATAAATTTGAAGAATTTGAAACGACTCAAAATAAATTAAAAAAATAATAATAAAAAATTACACTAAGTTTGTTTATTTATTGAATTAAATAGTTTATATATTATTTTGAGTTATAAATTATATTATATGAAAAAATAATCATAGTCATGGCTTACATTTGGTTGTCTTTTTTTCACATTTTCATTTTTTTTATTTTTTTTATTTTTGTAAGGATGTATTATTTGATTATCATGTATAAAAATGATGGTTTATAAATAATAAATAAATAAATATATATATATATATATTGGCTTGCACTTAATTATTTTACTTGTTGAATTAAGTTGCCTATGTATCCTCTTGGGTGTAAGAGGAATCAAAGCCAACGTAGTTCTCTTACCTTAATTGGAGTTGCCACAAACTTCCCTATTCGTCGACGTCAGGTTCTGGCTCTTGCTTGGTGTTAGGGGCTATTGTTGTGGTCATCATATTATCAGTGAAAAAAAGGCACTTGCTTTTGGACTTCCCATCTCTACTTGTTACTATCGACCTTATACACGCTTCCAATCATCTGTGCACACTTGAATTTCAATGTTTGGTGCCGACAATTGTGACTGTGTTGTATCCTACATGTTTCCACTTGCACTAAAAGTTTGCTCGCACGCTATTGTAGATAAAGGACATGCAAAAATATATTTTACAATTAATGAAAGAACTGGGTATGGATTTCCATTACCTTGCCACTAATGAAGAACATCAAAAGTCATATTTGTGTTCATATCCTCAGAAAATCGAAAGGTAGTGTTTAGGTATAAGTCGACCTCTGTGTATTGCGAACCCCTAGGTTTTTTTTTTGGCTTGCCTTTGTTGAAATGATTCTCCTCCAATACTGTTGGACTATCCTACCGCCTAAGTTGCAACTTGTGGAACCATATGGCCATAACGAGAGCAATAGCTCTCATACAGTTCCAAAAGTTGCGACCTAACATCAGCAACAATCGCATTAATATCTATAAAAATGTCAGACTCTGATGCATACCATTGAGTCTCTAACTCATAGCCCATGATTGAGGATCTTGACCACTGTTAAACCCTAAAAACTTATAATAGGCTTCTAAATATGCAGATAAGCCTTCTAATTTCTGTCTAGGATCTAAAACAAATGCAACTAAAGCAACAGGAGGTATATTCCTATAATAGCTCAACCATTTTGCCTTCATTTCTACAAGACCCATAACTAATTAAGCATCTAATCTAAACTTCCACAATTGTTCAGCAACATCAACAATACAATATAAAAACAAATGTGCAGTGGGAAAATAAACTTGTGAAAATAAATTTGTACATGTATTAAACACAGAAAGTAAATCCATAACTCTAGTAGCAATATTCCATTGATATTCAAATAAACTAAAACCAGGTAAAGTTTCAGTAACAAAAGCAGCCAACAATGTCTTGTACAGAAATGTAGCATTAAGAAGTCGATAAGTAGAGTTCCATCTAGTTTTAACATCTTCCGGGAATATTTTGGCCCTTATGTTATTCGCTCTACAATAGCGAGCCCATTGTTTCATGAGGATCATGTTCCTTCCTATATATGATACCACATCCCTAATTGGTCCTACAAATTGTTTTAGGGACTCCAATCCTGTTTGCACACATAAGTTTAATACATGACAAGCACATCTAATATGAAAATATTTGCCCCCGCATGATGGCCTCAGATATTCTTCTAGATGTCTAATTGAGGCCATATTAGTAGCGGCATTATCAAACGAAATTGAAAAAATTTTAAAAGTTAAACCATATTCTTCAATGATCCCACGAATGATCCTATAAATATTATCGGCGGTATGGGCCTCGTTGAATACCCTAAAAGCAATGAATCACTTTTGGATATTCAACGAGTCATCAATCCAATGCGCCATAATACCCATAAAAGAATTTTCATGAAATACATCGGACCAAATATCAGAACATAAAGAAATAGATGAGGAACAAGAATGGAAATACTCACAAAGTTGTTCTTTACCGTATTTGTATTGTTTAAAAATTGTTCTTTGAATTGTTCTTCTTGAAACTTTTTTGCACGCTGGTTGCAAGGATTCATTGATGCATTCTTGTACTTGGCATCATTCTGCAAAGTTGAATGGTATGTGTTCCACAAAAATTGTCTCCGCAATTTTATCCCTGTATCTTGGTTACAAAAATGTAGATAAAGCAGACTGAGAACCATTACCTTCGTCTACGGCGAACCAAATTTTGACTTCAAATTCATAAAGAATGAAAAACATAGGTTGACTGTACAATCTGCGGCCGTTGGTTGTGACTGGCGCCTTCATGCATCAAAGGAATACAATAAAAATAATTTCAGAATCAAGACAATTCACCTGTCACATACTTGCGGTGGTGGAATTGGGTCGGTGTCACATCCAAAAAGCGTCTATAAAATGGGTAAGCACACGAGTGATTCAGAAGCTTAAAGACTAACCCTTGTACAGGCCCATCTACATTTAGAAGGACATGCTACGGGGACATGGTGTCAATATTCCATACAAGAAAGCTTGGTTAGGTAAAGAGTGTGCCAGGTTGATCCTCGACAGCAGCGACGTCTCCAGCTATGATTTGTTTCTCTAGTACGTGGATAAGGTGGCTGGGACAAATCCCGACAGCATTGTGATTATGGAAAGAGACAGTGAGCATTTTAAACGTGCTTTCTTTTCGTTCAGTGCGTGTATCATGGGATTCAAGCAGGGTTGTAGCCGCTGTTGTTTGTCGATGGTACCCATTTTCTTTGAAAATATCGGGGTATGCTACTGGGTGCCATATGCAAAGATGGAAACAATGGTTTTTTTCACATAGCCTTCGGTATCGTCGGCAACGAGACAGATGCGAATTGGACGTGGTTCATTTCCAAGTTAGGTGATGCGTTATACGAGGGCGGAGATTATGAAGAGATCATTACATTTGTCTCAGATAGGTCTAAGGGGCTTGTGAACGCCATTACAAGGGTCTTCCTTTCTTCCCCGCACGCATACTGCCTTCAACACTTGGAGGCCAGTTTTATGAAAGCTAATGACAGACTTGGGAAGCCATTGAAGGAGGAGTGCTAGTCCATATGCTTTTTCGTATTGCGTGAGCATCAACGTCTAAAGATTTTGATGATACGGTGCGTGAACTGTAGGCCACATCACAAGAAGTGTATTGCTGGTTGCTTGTAAAGTTAGATATGTCACATTGGTATAATTATTTGTTCAAAGGTGAATGTTGGGGCGAGATGTATTCAAATGTCGCAGAGTCCTTCAATGCGTGGATCAAAGAAGCTTGTCATTTACAGGTGACGAAAATGGTCGACTCCATACGGTATTTGAATGTTTGATTTTCTTTTTGTTGAAATATCTTTGTTTCATTTTAAATATATTCCTTTCCATGTAGTTGTATTTGTTTCTATTTAACTTTATTTGTTTCTGTTTATATATCCTTGTTTTCATTTAATTACCTCTCTTTTCGTTTAATATAGTTTGTTATCATTTACATTGATTTGTTTTAGTTTAACTTCGATTATCTTTGCTTAGTTTGACAAGAAGTTATAATGTTTAATTATACAGGTCCAAATTAATGCGCATGTTATGCACACATCGTGAGCATACGAACAAATGGGAGACCTACTTATGCCCTGATATACATAAGAAGGTAGAGGATCTTGTTGCGAGAAGCCGAAATCTTTATGTTGGTCATTGTGTCGGTGATCATTATGAAGTCATTGACCATTGCAGCAACTTCATAGATCTATCGGGAAGAACATGCTCATGTCGCAGGTAGCAAATTTATGGTATCCCATGCACACACACTTGCACTGCAATAATGCAGATAGACACAAACGTTCATAAATTTATTTACGGCTACTTCACCGTGGAGACGTACAAATTGGCGTATAGGGAAGTTATTTTCCCCATACCAGATGATGACAAGCCTAGAGACGATAATCGAGAACTCCATTTGCGTCCGCCTGTTAAGAGAAGGCAATCTGGGCGTCCGAGACAGAAGAGGATCGAGTCGCAAGCGTCTGAGGTCCGCGACTTACGGTGCAACCATTGCCACGCATCCGGTCATAATCGTAGGTATTGCAATGACACTATCGCCGACTAGGCATTGTAAATAAACACCTATTTTAACAAAAACAAACTTATTTACGTGTCCCTGTTTGATATTTAAACATAAACTGTCATATTTAAGTATAAACATCTTTATTTCAAGAATACGATTATTTGTTAAATGGAAACTTTGACATTTAAACGGAGACACGTAAACTTAAAGTATAAAACGATGTAATAGTTAATGGAAAACAATGAATAGAATTTAAATTATAAATTATGTTGAGAAAACTGAAGCAATTACTATAAATAAACACATATTTACCAAAAAAATCATCAAGTAAGACGTCCATTTACGGACACAATTAAACTTATACAGAAACTCTATTTATTAAACATAAACGTCATTTGTTAAATAGGAACGTTATTGGTTACGCAGGAAACTAAATATTTAAACGGAAGCCCGATGTCTTAAACGCAAAGTCAATTAATGTATTTCAAAAGCCGAGTTCTCCGTTCAAAATTGTTCGGTGCTTCAAATTCTCGATCAAACTCAATTAATATATCTCCATAATTCAATAAGGCAAGGCAAGTTGATCGCCACTTTAAATTGGGTTTTAAATCATTGGAATTGGTGCAGAATTGATAGACCCTTCAAATTCTCATCCAAATTCAGTAAGTATTTCCAACAATATTAGGTGTATGGTTTAGACTTGGTCTCAGTGGGGTTCTGGTTCTGTTTATTTCACAGTATTTCGCAGCTTCATCTTGGTCTTCAAAAAATTGATGGGACATCGGATTGCCCAAAGTATCCGTGTGACACATCCATTCCCAATATAATCATTGGATTCGTGGAAATCAGAGACATAACATGTGGTCGTTCAACTTGTAAAAATGAATTCATTTTACAAGTTGAACAACCACCTGCTATGCCTCTGATTTCCAAGAATCCAATGATTATACTGTGACGGATGTGTCCCTGTCACATGGATCCCATGTGCAATCAGTTGTTCCATCAAAATTTTGAAGATGAAGATGACGCTTCAAAGTACTGTGAGCTTCAAGAAGATGGAGTGCAAGGCTGCGAAGGCATTGCAGAAATCGATCGTCTGAGGTCCCTGAGTCATCTGAATGATGGGACATTTGAATAACCAGGGGACCAGTGCGACACATCCATCCCAATTATAATTGTTGGAATCTTGGAAACCAGATGCATCAAAAGTGGTTGTTCAACTTGGGAAAATGAATTTGGTTTGCAAGTTAAACAACCACCTGCGATACCTCTGATTTCCAAGACTCGAATGATTATACTGGGGTGGATGTCTCCCACGGGTCCTCTTTTTATTTCGATGTCCCATCAACTGTTTTGTCCGAGGTCCATGAGATTGTTGAAGATGCTGATCAGAACTTCACAAAGTCAATCTAGGTATCATGCATTAATGGGAATCAAGATTTAGTAAACTTGTAGTAGTTGTTTTGTAATGCATTAGAGATGCTTCTATAATTCAGTACTGTGTTTGTTTGTAATGTGTGTATTAACTAAATATTTATGTGCTTGTTATTGCACATCGATGAATGTTGGTCTGGGAGATGTTTATTTAAATGCCTGAATGGCTTACTTGGAAAAAGGAGAAGAAAAAGGAGTTTTGGGTGATGTATCATCTGTTCTTCTTCACTGAGATATTTGTTTCATTTTAATACATTATATGAGTGAAAGTTGGTGAGGTTTGAGCAAGTTCAATCACAACACTGCACACACTCACCACTCAAATGATCCTAATAGATAAATCTTAATTTAATACTAACATAGTTTGTTAAATTGAAACTTTGATATTTAAACAGAAACAGTTAAAGTTAAATGGAAACTATTATTCTTAAATGATAACGTAGACAATAAATCAGAAATATTAAACTGAGACTTCGATATTTAGACAGGCCAATTGATAAATAAACAGAAACATTGAAATGTAAATAGTAAAAATAATATATAAACAACAACAATGGCAGTGAAACAGAGTCATTGCTGGTTAAACAAAGAAAGAGAACGATGACATTTCAAAACAATATTAAGTCCGTTCGGTCCCATACCTGCCGGTGAAGAGAAAAGCATTGTTTTTTTTGTTCTTTTCGCACGTCTCCTCAACTGCACCCAGTCTTCGAAAGGCGATCCCAATAACATCATCATCCTCGAAATCCGAGCTCATACCGCTGACAGCGTCGGCATTCACCGGGCCTACCTCCACTGCATCAGGCCTTTTCCTAGTATCATCCGTGCCGGGTTCTTCATTTGTTTGTAGGGACGGCGTATTCAATTGTGACCGTCCTTCCATTGCCTCAACCCTAGTAATAAGCCGAGGGAACTTGGTTGTCAATATCTGGCATGCCTGCAGCAGACGTGCGGTGACACCGTCGCTTTTTGCCGTCGGGGAGGCTGTCGCGGTCGAGGTGGCTGTTGATGTCAAGGGTGGTGTTGGCGTCTGACGGTCTAGGGGGAAATCCTCCGGTGGGGAGGAATGCGCGCGTGCGTTGGGCTGTTAGTATGGGAACGACGTCCAGTGGCCCCAACAAATATATCTTCAACCCCATTCGTGGCGACCAGCTCGTGAAACTAACATGCGTAAGTACGACAATATCAGCGAAATGATACAATTGAAACAATAACATATCATTCTGAACATATAAGTAATGAATTAAAACGGTACTTCCAATATTTAAATGGTAACACCTATATTTAAATAGTGAAATCTATTATTACATGGTAACTACAAATAGTAAATATATAATGTATTTGTTAAACACTAAATACTACTATTGAAGTTGAAGACATTGTTCATGATTAATTACCTCATTTCCTTCCAAAGATGACAAAATGGTTTCTATTGATGCTTGCTTCTGGTAGCTACTTTCACCGTAGCACAGCATCCTTGGTGTCTTGCCAAAACTTGCTTTATTTCCGCTACCGGTGAGCTTGTGAAACTAGACATTCAGTGCGACCGAGCAACCCCTAATGTACCCCGTCTAGATCTTCTTCCAGGTGCATCTTGCTTGAACTCATGCGATAGCTTGTTGGACGTCATTCATAAGCTACTTGTGCGTCGCTTGCGCCTAAGCGTAATGGCCTATGGCAGGTAGATCATCAACATAATCAACGATCCAATTTGGAACCGAGCATGACATATTTGGGAAAAGGATTGTACCCATGAGGTGCACTATCAGGAGTTTGACAAAATTTTCTTCTTCTCCCCTATGGCGAACAAGTTGCTCAAGAGTTCTCTTGATGGAGTCCCTGTCTCTCTCGTACGTTTTCGATAAATACCTCTCTTCGAAAGATGAGCGTGATTTCTTCTTCTAAAAGATGACTGCGTCTCCATCGCAACGCAGACCAAGAATGAGGGTGACATCTTCAGGCCTGAAACTAAGCAGGCTTATCCAGACCCTGAATTTATTGGTGCAGTCATCGTACCTTTGCAACAGAAAATCAAGAAGGGCCCTCTCTTGGCATACAGCTTCCACCTCAGTAAATGCTGCGAACGGTGTCCTTCATATAAGTTCCCACTGGCATCCACTCAAGTGTACTTTCAATTCAGCTATCGTCTCCACTACTGGTGTCAAGTAGCATCGCCCATTAACTAGGTTTACCGAGATAATAATGGAAAGGGAAATTCCAGTCCTACAGTGGCCAAGATAGAAAATCTGCCGAGGTGAAGAGAGAAAAAATTCAAAAACTGTGACTTCCTCCTAATACGAAGAAATTTATACAGCATCAGATGTGGTACTCTAGTCGGCTTTCTGACGGACGCCGGCTGCCTTCCTATCCAGAAGTATGAGTGTGGCGTAGTTCAATCGTAAGTAAGGGACGTCAGTTTATGCTAGCCGTAGCTTTTGATCATTAAAAAGTTGCTTAATGAACCGCATCACATAGACTAAACAGTCGACACTTCCTCATTTTTGTCTTGGAGCGTCACTGTCGTGAATAAGGGGGTACGAGGACGTCACTGACTCACCAAGTTCCATCTCGACGTAATTATCAAATAGTTTCCACTGTAAAGAAATAAGATTTAAAGTTAAGATGGAAGTGCGATATTTTCGCTATAGTTAACACAGAAACTTACCATATCGTTGGTGTCATTGTCGTATTCATCACTCTGGCAGGAAGAGTAATACCTGTACTCTTGTTTCATGTTGTCCAGAACGACGACATGGAAATGGCCATGCAAAATTATTGGCATGATCATGATGTTGACTTCATGGATGTTCCACGCAGCATCGTCGATCATGTGGAGAGTCTCTTCCGACGTGTCATCCTGTTGGGACAAACATAGTGCAAGTGGACGAGTAATGGAAGCGCGCTTCATATAAGGATATGGCATAAGCTTCAGTGACTTCTGAATGACATAGACGAAGGAGTCGACAACATCATCTGTCACTATTTCCTTACCATCCACCAACGTGAACACGTTGTCTCGTGTCATGAAAAGTACCTCATTGTTAAATAGTAACACACTTATTTCTACAATAAAGTTTACATTTAAGCAAAAACAAGATATTTAAATGGAAAGTACAAAATATAAATGATAACATGAGTATTTAAATGGGAACTATATATATTTAAGTGATAACATAAATACTTCATATTTACGAGTCCATGCGACAGTTGAGGGATATTTTTAATATCTCCTGTTCGAATGTCTCAAGACGCGAGCTTCCGGCATATTTTTTCTTCTTCGGAATAAAATACTGCTGCAAGTCTCCTTGCCCTTCGTTAGCAGCCTCTTTATTTCCGATAACTGCTGTAACATCTTTGTTCGACTCCGGTTCTACGATATAGTCTTTATTCGGTGATGGTGCCGGTAATGGCACAGTGTCTTTGTTCGACTCTAGTACTACCATAGAGTCTTTATTCGGTGATGGTGCCGGTAACGGCACAGCATATTTATTCACTTACAGTGCCACTGTGGGCTGGATTTTGTCTTCCTTTGACACGCAACTGTCGTATGCCGATGCCTGTGCCTCCAACACAGGGAGTTTACTACCAAGAGATTCAATTACCATCTCGACCTCGGTAGTGACATCATCATGCGGAGACATCCATTGCAACCGACAGAACCACTGCTTGTCCTTTATCCAATGGCGCTCTTAGAGCTAAAGTTAGCTGAGCTTCTGCCATTATTGGTTCGACAGCAATTGGTGCTTCTGATGCCTCGATGTCAGCCGGCAAAGGGAGAGACATTGTTGATTTCCTCCATGCAAGCCTCTTCCGACGTGGGACTCTTAGGAATGCTTTCGCAATAACATCGTTGTCAGCAAACGACAGGGCTGCGTCCGTAGCATCTGGGCTGTTGGAGATGGTATCATGGTCAACCTGTGAACTTGCCTCTAGAGCATCCACACTAGCAACAAGCCGGGGGAACTCGTGCGCCAATATGTCGCACGCGTGCAATAGACGTGAGGTTAGGTCATCGACTGTTGCTTTCGTGGGGCTGGAGGGGAGCTTGCCCGTCACCGAGCAGTCATTGCAAGGGCTAGGCTCCGAGACTGTGATCGGTGTCAGATGCACTTTGACAATGTTGGCTGATCACCTCTCTTTCTCGCCAGCGGATTGGGAACGGGAGCTAGAACAGGAGCAATATCACCTCCGTGTCCAGTGGCAGCTCAACGACGGGTGGCCCCAACAAATATTTTTTCGTCCGGGTTCCCGGCGACCAGTTTGGGAAACTAACAATTGTAAATAACCAATATTGTTAAACACTAACCCAATTGTTACATTAAACAAGTAATTTAAACAATAACAAAAATGTTTAAAGACTAAATTCTATTATTAAATACCAACATATTGTCTTAAACAGAAAAATCAAATCTTAAACACTAAAACCATATCTTAAACTCAAAACAATATTGTTAAAAGCCAAAAACTAAACTTAAATAGATTTATTACCTCTTTTCCATCAAGTGATGATAATAAAGTTCCTGCGGACACTTGCTTTCGGTAGCTGTTTTCACCGTTGCAAAGGATCCTTGGGGTTTTGCCAAAATGAGCCTTCTTGGCTATGCCGGTGAGTTCATAGAACCAAGTGGTCAGTGCAACAGAGCAACCTTTGACGTACACCGTGTTGCTCTTGTTCCTAGCGCATCTCACTTTCACTCGAGCGGCCGCTTGTGGAACGTCCTACATCATCCACTTGTGGGTAGCTTGCGCCCATGCATATCATCCCATGGCCGCTAGGTCGTCGACATAGTCAACGATCAAAATTGGAACAGAGTAGGAAGTGTTTAGGAAGAGAATAGTACCCATGAGGTACACCATAAGGAGCTTTACGAATTTCTCCTCTTCCGCCCTTTACCGAACTATCTGCTCAAGTGTTCTCTTGATGGAGTCTCTATTTCTCTTGTATGATTTTGATTAATACTTCAATTTGAATGCCGAGTGTGTTTTCTTCTTCTGGAATGTGACTGTGTCTCCATCACAGCGTAGCCCGAGGATGAGAGCCACATCTTCAGGCCTGAAACTTACCATTCTGGCCCCGATCCTGAATTTGTTGTTGTGGCTATCAAACATTTGCATCAGAGAATCAAGGAGGGCTTTCTCTTGGAGGACGGCTTCAATCTCAGTCAAAGCCGCGAATGGTGTCCTTCTGATGATCTCCCAGTGTCGTCTAATCAAGTGAACTTTCAATTCACTGAAAGTCTGGACAACAGGTGTCAAGTAGCATCGACCGTTAACTAGGTTGACCACCATGACCAAAACCTACAAGAAGAACAATACATCTGTTTATAGTCATTAATTAAACAGTAAATCTATTTATTAAACGGAAACATAATTCGTTAAACAAAAACCTTGATACTTAAACGGAAACCAGATATCTTAAACGGAAACTACATTATTACACAGAAAACCACATTTATTAAACAGAAAACTCAATCATTACACAGAGAATTTAAACAATGCTTAAAGCCATATCAAATTAAAGGGGAAACATACATTATAAATATTAGACAACAAAATGAATTTGCATAACAATCAAAAAATCTCCTTCACCACAACACTATCGCTTTCAATACTGTGCCCAAACAAACAAAATCCTAGCAGAAAAATCTCGTTGCAAACTACAATAACATCCCATAATGAAACTATAAAACTGCACGACCAAAAACAACACAGAGAATACTTTACAAACCAAAAGGCAAATAACAACACGCAGAATGTAAAAACAAAAGAAAAACCGCACAACTTCATCAACGGCGTCCACTTAGCCTCATTACCTTAGTTGGAAAATTGATGAAATGTCGTTGACTTGAGCAGGAGTTCTCCTTCGATACACTGGTGAACAGGCGATGATAGCAAGATGCCCAGGTGATGAACAGGCGATGGTGTTTTCTCGGGATTAAACAAAGAAAAGAAAATACCGCTTCCTCTAAAAGCGGAAACATCATTCCACACAAGGGCATTATCGTAAAACCAATTGCCACAACTTCCCACGTAAGGAGGGGGTTTTATAGCCCTGGGAGGTTTGAAATTTATTCTATTCAAAAGGATGGGGGTTTAGGGATATTCAAATTTAAGGTGTTTTTTTTGTGCATATTGCATACTTTTGGGTTTGTTTTTGGTAATTTCCAGTAATAAAAATTAACAAAATTAAATAATTCCAAGAAATTAAAAAAAAATAACAAACAAAATTAATATGCAAAGGTAATCAAATAAAATAATGCATGTAAATAGAAAGGAAATCAACATCAAATGTAAATAATATGTAAAAATGAAAAAAAAAATCCCAATAAATTATTCTACAGTAACCAAAAATTAAAACATTAATTAACATAAGTGGTCCATGTGTAAGTCATAGAGGACAAACTAATTATTTTTGTTTTTGTTTTTGTCTCGTGTGCATGGTTCTCTTAATAGTGCCTATCCAAATTATTTTTGATTTCATTATTATCCAAGCGTTATCACATTAAATAAATAAATATTTGAAATTTTAAAAAATGAATGGTTTCAAAATTAATTATTTTTTTTTAAATTACACTCTAGAATAACAATTATAGATAAATAACAAACCAAATAAATAAAATATGTAGATACCAATATAATAAAATTAAATAATAAAAAAAATAAAATAAAAATGTACAAAAAGAATAAAAAATATCATAACAAGCAAAGTAAGAAATAACAAATAAAAAATCTAATAACAAAAATTAACAAAATTAAATAATGGCAAAAAATTAAATATTTGAAATTTAAAAAAATGAATGGTTTTCACATATACCAATGAAAAATCATGATATTACTTACACATCTTTAACAAAATTTTAGTTTTAAAATTATTATTATCATGGATCAAAATAATAGATATTTCAAAATATCTAATTTTTTTCTATAAGTTGGATAATGTTGAAAAGTATATATAAGAATCTCAATTTTTCTTTTACAAAAATACATAATAAAAATTTTACAAGAGTACATAATTAAAAAGGATGATAATAAATATTAAATTATCATTATTACTACTATTTATCTAGAGTTTGCAAGTATAAGACTATGATAAGCAAGTGTACATATTTAAATTCAAAGACATTACAAATATGCTAAAAAATTTAGATTCTTATTTCCAATATTCAATGCTCAATTTATTCTAAGAAATTAAGATAATAACAAAGCTACAATTACTAAAAAAAATGTAAATAATTACTAACCTTGTTAATTGGAGATCTTGTAAAAGAAAAAAAAATAATAAATTTCCCAAGTTGCTCCAAATCCCCAAGACTCCAATAATAAAAAAACACAAGTATCCAAGGCTTCAAGAATTATGCTTCAAGAATTAATGAAAAAAGAGAGAATTAGAGGAGAAGTTGGGATGAGATTAAAAGAAAGAATTGGAGAAGAGTAATAGTTGGTAAAACTAAATAGGGTGAAGATGAGGGGAAGTTTAATTAAATTTTAAAATTTGGATTTTGTTTTTTTACATTTGAATTTGAAAAGATAAAAAAAAAAAATTAAAAACCTGCTATTAAAGCGGTTGGGAGCCAATGGCTCCAAATTTAAAATCCCGGTTCCAAACTGGGTTGTCATCCAAAGGGTCAACCCGGCGAGTTGACCCCCCGGGTCACAGGTTGGGTTAACCCAACCTGTAACCTGCCCGTCTACAATACGGGCTGGTTACAAGTTATCGGCCCGGCCCGCCGGGTTTGCTGACCTAACAGTTTCGGGCTGCGCCGGGCCGAAACTCAGCCCGTGCCACCCTTTAGTAGTGATCACATGTCTGTATGTGCTTTTGGGTGTGTTGGAAAATAGTAGGCTAGAAAAATCCAGCGTCAAAGATTTTCCTTTTTGTTCGATTGGAGCTGTAGTGACCCCCAATCGGTCCTTTATGACAGTGCTTTATGATATCCAATCCTTCTGAGAGTGACACACATCGCCGAACTACCTTATCAGTGCAAATACGAAACAAGTAATGTTCTTCTCAAATATGATGCTTGAGATCGGAGAATTTTTTTTTCTTTTGTTGTAGGTGAACCACTTGGGGAGAATGCCTGCTGCTAAGTAGTTTGGAATGTCGGTGAACCAAGGTTGCTCTTCTTCATGTACTACATGGACTCGCTAGAGTTGTTCCTCTGTAAAAGAATCTTTAATTTCTATATCTTGAGAGGAAGGTGGGCCATTGTTCTCTAATCTGGATAAATGATCTGCATCCAAATTTCCATATCCATGTTTATCCTTAATTTCCAAGTCAAATTCCTAAAGCAATAAAACCCAATGAATCAGATGTGGTTTAGCATCAGTCTTTCTTAAGAGGTATCGAAGAGTTGAATGATTTGTGCAGACAATCACTTTAGACAATACTAAGTATGTTTTAAACTTATCAAAAGGAAATACCACTACAAGGAGTTCTTTCTTAGAGGTAATAAAGTTTTCCGGAGCTCTTGTGAGGGTTTTGGTTGCATAATAAATCGGATGAAAGTGGTTGTCTTTCCTCTATCCCATCAAATACCATTACTTCATAGTCGCTTACATCACACATTAGTTTAAATGGTAGATTCCAATATGGAGCGACTATTATAGGTCCTTGAATAAGCTAATTTTTTAAAGTAGTAAAGGTAGACAAGCATTCCAGAGTGAAATTATACTGAACGTCTTCCTCGAGGTGCTTCGTCAACTGCTTTGCTATTTTTGAAAAATCTCATATGAACCTCTTATAAAATCTTGCGTGCCCTAGGAAACTTTGTTTGGCTCGCACGGAAGTAAGAGGGGGAAGCTTTTTTATAGTAGCAATTTTTACCTTGTTGACTTCAATAACCTATCTTGAAATTTTGTGTAGCAAAACTATCCCTTCTTTGAGCATGAAGTGGCATTTTTCCCAACTTAAGACTAAGTTGGTCACTTCACATTGTTTTGACAGTTTCTCTAGATTTCTTAAACATTGGTTTAACGAATTGCCTTACACAGAAAAATCATCAATGAAGACTTCTATGGTGTTTTCGACCATGTCATAGGTTAAATTTGTCTTCTCTTCGTCTTCTGGAGCAATGGGAATTTGTAAGTATCTAGAAAAATCATCAAAGAAATAATAGTACTCATGTCCGGACAGTCTTTCGAGCATCTGATCAATGAATGGTAGAGAAAAATGATCTTTACGAGTGCCATAACTAATCTTCCTGTACTCAATACAAACTTGCCAACCTATGACCTTTTTAGTGGGGATGAGCTCGTTCTTCTCATTGGTTACTACTATCATGCTGCCCTTATTTGGAACCATCTGGGTTGGGCTAAGCCAAGCACTATCAGAAATTGGGTATATTATGCCAGCATCCATTAATTTGATGACTTCGGCCTTTACAACCCTTTTCACATTGAAATTTAACCTCCTTTGAGGTAGACTGAGGGCTTGTGGTCATCTTCCATATGGATCTTGTGAGTGCAGAATGATGGATTTGTCCCTCTAATAGTCGAGATTTTCCATGCTATAGCCCTCTTGTGCTTCACCAATACTCTCAAAAGTTCACTCTTCAGTTCTACAAAAAGGTTGGAGGCTATAATCGCCAGTAGCCTTGAATTCATTTCTAGGAATGCAGATTCAAGGTGTGGGGTTAATTCTTTCAATTCAATTATGGTGGTTCTTTGACCAGACGGCTTCAATCTATTCATTTCGTCATGTTTCATTTTTTCAAATTCTTCTACTTGATCAGTAGAACTTTCTTGTTCAAATTCCCCTTGGATTTCGTAAACCAATTCCTTAGATCTTGAAGAGTTTCCACTCTCACTATCTTTGCTAGGTTGTTCATCTTAGTCTACAATCCTTGTAAAGTCAATGTAATTTCCTTCTTTCATGAACCAAGTGAAATATCTCATTGCTACTGAGTTCTCCTTTTTTTTTCTTCCACAATGTCTAACTCAAAAATTTCTTCATGATTTAAATACTAAGTGGTCCATCAGTTTAAGTACTAAGGAGTGGGTTCTTCTGGATAATACTCCATCAACAATACTTTACAACACAGTAACATGACAAAAAATTATAAAGGATATATTAGTTAGTATGTACAAAAGGAAAAGTAAAAACAAGAAAGAAATATTCACAAACATAATAATAAAAATGACTAGATCATTGAGCTAAAAGTTTTCCTAGTATTCTCGGTGAGTCCCTTTGCAACAGCATCAAAAACTTGATTAAGTCATCGCACATGCTAAAAAGTGAGCACACGATTCCCAAGCTGCAAGTGCACGGGTCATCAAGCATGAGAGGGCTGTATTCTCAAGAGTCCCATGATCTACTATCACTTCCTTTTGGAGATCACTGTCTAGTCGGTCAAAATGGAGAT
>CM037020.1:9763750-9854144 GCA_020875875.1 Dioscorea alata
CCCCTAATGTACCCCGTCTAGATCTTCTTCCAGGTGCATCTTGCTTGAACTCATGCGATAGCTTGTTGGACGTCATTCATAAGCTACTTGTGCGTCGCTTGCGCCTAAGTGTAATGGCCTATGGCAGGTAGATCATCAACATAATCAACGATCCAATTTGGAACCGAGCATGACATATTTGGGAAAAGGATTGTACCCATGAGGTGCACTATCAGGAGTTTGACAAAATTTTCTTCTTCTCCCCTATGGCGAACAAGTTGCTCAAGAGTTCTCTTGATGGAGTCCCTGTCTCTCTCGTACGTTTTCGATAAATACCTCTCTTCGAAAGATGAGCGTGATTTCTTCTTCTAAAAGATGACTGCGTCTCCATCGCAACGCAGACCAAGAATGAGGGTGACATCTTCAGGCCTGAAACTAAGCAGGCTTATCCAGACCCTGAATTTATTGGCGCAGTCATCGTACCTTTGCAACAGAAAATCAAGAAGGGCCCTCTCTTGGCATACAGCTTCCACCTCAGTAAATGCTGCGAACGGTGTCCTTCATATAAGTTCCCACTGGCATCCACTCAAGTGTACTTTCAATTCAGCTATCGTCTCCACTACTGGTGTCAAGTAGCATCGCCCATTAACTAGGTTTACCGAGATAATAATGGAAAGGGAAATTCCAGTCCTACAGTGGCCAAGATAGAAAATCTGCCGAGGCGAAGAGAGAAAAAATTCAAAAACTGTGACTTCCTCCTAATACGAAGAAATTTATACAGCATCAGATGTGGTACTCTAGTCGGCTTTCTGACGGACGCCGGCTGCCTTCCTATCCAGAAGTATGCGTGTGGCGTAGTTCAATCGTAAGTAAGGGACGTCAGTTTATGCTAGCCGTAGCTTTTGATCATTAAAAAGTTGCTTAATGAACCGCATCACATAGACTAAACAGTCGACACTTCCTCATTTTTGTCTTGGAGCGTCACTGTCGTGAATAAGGGGGTACGAGGACGTCGCTGACTCACCAAGTTCCATCTCGACGTAATTATCAAATAGTTTCCACTGTAAAGAAATAAGATTTAAAGTTAAGATGGAAGTGCGATATTTTCGCTATAGTTAACACAGAAACTTACCATATCGTTGGTGTCATTGTCGTATTCATCACTCTGGCAGGAAGAGTAATACCTGTACTCTTGTTTCATGTTGTCCAGAACGACGACATGGAAATGGCCATGCAAAATTATTGGCATGATCATGATGTTGACTTCATGGATGTTCCACGCAGCATCGTCGATCATGTGGAGAGTCTCTTCCGACGTGTCATCCTGTTGGGACAGACATAGTGCAAGTGGACGAGTAATGGAAGCGCGCTTCATATAAGGATATGGCATAAGCTTCAGTGACTTCTGAATGACATAGACGAAGGAGTCGACGACATCATCTGTCACTATTTCCTTACCATCCACCAACGTGAACACGTTGTCTCGTGTCATGAAAAGTACCTCATTGTTAAATAGTAACACACTTATTTCTACAATAAAGTTTACATTTAAGCGAAAACAAGATATTTAAATGGAAAGTACAAAATTTAAATGATAACATGAGTATTTAAATGGGAACTATATATATTTAAGTGATAACATAAATACTTCATATTTACGAGTCCATACGACAGTTAAGGGATATTTTTAATATCTCCTGTTCGAATGTCTCAAGACGCGAGCTTCCGGCATATTTTTTCTTCTTCGGAATAAAATACTGCTGCACGTCTCCTTGCCCTTCGTTAGCAGCCTCTTTATTTCCGATAACTGCTGTAACATCTTTGTTCGACTCCGGTTCTACGATATAGTCTTTATTCGGTGATGGTGCCGGTAATGGCACAGTGTCTTTGTTCGACTCTAGTACTACCATAGAGTCTTTATTCGGTGATGGTGCCGGTAACGGCACAGCATCTTTATTCACTTACAGTGCCACTGTGGGCTGGATTGTGTCTTCCTTTGACACGCAACTGTCGTATGCCGATGCCTGTGCCTCCAACACAGGGAGTTTACTACCAAGAGATTCAATTATCATCTCGACCTCGGTAGTGACATCATCATGCGGAGACACATCCATTGCAACCGACAGAACCACTGCTTGTCCTTTATCCAATGGCGCTCTCAGAGCTAAAGTTAGCTGAGCTTCTGCCATTATTGGTTCGACAGCAATTGGTGCTTCTGATGCCTCGATGTCAGCCGGCAAAGGGAGAGACATTGTTGATTTCCTCCATGCAAGCCTCTTCCGACGTGGGACTCTTAGGAATGCTTTCGCAATAACATCGTTGTCGGCAAACGACGGGGCTGCGTCCGTAGCATCTGGGCTGTTGGAGATGGTATCATGGTCAACCTGTGAACTTGCCTCCAGAGCATCCACACTAGCAACAAGCCGGGGGAACTCGTGCGCCAATATGTCGCACGCGTGCAATAGACGTGAGGTTAGGTCATCGGCTGTTGCTTTCGTGGGGCTGGAGGGGAGCTTGCCCGTCACCGAGCAGTCATTGCAAGGGCTAGGCTCCGAGACTGTGATCGGTGTCAGATGCACTTTGACAATGTTGGCTGATCACCTCTCTTTCTCGCCAGCGGATTGGGAACGGGAGCTAGAACGGGAGCAATATCACCTCCGTGTCCGGTGGCAGCTCAACGACGGGTGGCCCCAACAAATATTTTTTCGTCCGGGTTCCCGGCGACCAGTTCGGGAAACTAACAATTGTAAACAACCAATATTGTTAAACACTAACCCAATTGTTACATTAAACAAGTAATTTAAACAATAACAAAAATGTTTAAAGACTAAATTCTATTATTAAATACCAACATATTTTCTTAAACAGAAAAATCAAATCTTAAACACTAAAACCATATCTTAAACTCAAAACAATATTGTTAAATGCCAAAAACTAAACTTAAATAGATTTATTACCTCTTTTCCATCAAGTGATGATAATAAAGTTCCTGCGGACACTTGCTTCCGGTAGCTGTTTTCACCGTTGCAAAGGATCCTTGGGGTCTTGCCAAAATGAGCCTTCTTGGCTATGCCGGTGAGTTCATAGAACCAAGTGGTCAGTGCAACAGAGCAACCTTTGACGTACACCGTGTTGCTCTTGTTCCTAGCGCATCTCACTTGCACTCGAGCGGCCGCTTGTGGAACGTCCTACATCATCCACTTGTGGGTAGCTTGCGCCCATGCATATCATCCCATGGCCGCTAGGTCGTCGACATAGTCAACGATCAAAATTGGAACAGAGTAGGAAGTGTTTAGGAAGAGAATAGTACCCATGAGGTACACCATAAGGAGCTTTACGAAATTCTCCTCTTCCGCCCTTTACTGAACTATCTGCTCAAGTGTTCTCTTGATGGAGTCTCTATTTCTCTTGTATGATTTTGATTAATACTTCAATTTGAATGCCGAGTGTGTTTTCTTCTTCTGGAATGTGACTGTGTCTCCATCACAGCGTAGCCCGAGGATGAGAGCCACATCTTCAGGCCTGAAACTTACCATTCTGGCCCCGATCCTGAATTTGTTGTTGTGGCTATCAAACATTTGCATCAGAGAATCAAGGAGGGCTTTCTCTTGGAGGATGGCTTCAATCTTAGTCAAAGCCGCGAATGGTATCCTTCTGATGATCTCCCAGTGTCGTCTAATCAAGTGAACTTTCAATTCACTGAAAGTCTGGACAACAGGTGTCAAGTAGCATCGACCGTTAACTAGGTTGGCCACCATGACCAAAACCTACAAGAAGAACAATACATCTGTTTATAGTCATTAATTAAACAGTAAATCTATTTATTAAACGGAAACATAATTCGTTAAACAAAAACCTTGATACTTAAACGGAAACCAGATATCTTAAACGGAAACTACATTATTACACAGAAAACCACATTTATTAAACAGAAAACTCAATCATTACACAGAGACTTTAAACAATGCTTAAAGCCATATCAAATTAAAGGGGAAACATACATTATAAATATTAGACAACAAAATGAATTTGCATAACAATCGAAAAATCTCCTTCACCACAACACTATCGCTTTCAATACTGTGCCCAAACAAACAAAATCCTAGCAGAAAAATCTCGTTGCAAACTACAATAACATCCCATAATGAAACTATAAAACTGCACGACCAAAAACAACACAGAGAATACTTTACAAACCAAAAGGCAAATAACAACACGCAGAATGTAAAAACAAAAGAAAAACCGCACAACTTCATCAACGGCATCCACTTAGCCTCATTACCTTAGTTGGAAAATTGATGAAATGTCGTTGACTTGAGCAGGAGTTCTCCTTCGATACACTGGTGAACAGGCGATGATAGCAAGATGCCCAGGTGATGAACAGGCGATGGTGTTTTCTCGGGATTAAACAAAGAAAAGAAAATACCGCTTCCTCTAAAAGCGGAAACATCATTCCACACAAGGGCATTATCGTAAAACCAATTGCCACAACTTCCCACGTAAGGAGGGGGTTTTATAGCCCTGGGAGGTTTGAAATTTATTCTATTCAAAATGATGGGGGTTTAGGGATATTCAAATTTAAGGTGTTTTTTTTGTGCATATTGCATACTTTTGGGTTTGTTTTTGGTAATTTCCAGTAATAAAAATTAACAAAATTAAATAATTCCAAGAAATTAAAAAAAAATAACAAACAAAATTAATATGCAAAGGTAATCAAATAAAATAATGCATGTAAATAGAAAGGAAATCAACATCAAATGTAAATAATATGTAAAAATGAAAAAAAAAAATCCCAATAAATTATTCTACAGTAACCAAAAATTAAAACATTAATTAACATAAGTGGTCCATGTGTAAGTCATAGAGGACAAACTAATTATTTTTGTTTTTGTTTTTGTCTCGTGTGCATGGTTCTCTTAATAGTGCCTATCCAAATTATTTTTGATTTCATTATTATCCAAGCGTTATCACATTAAATAAATAAATATTTGAAATTTTAAAAAAATGAATGGTTTCAAAATTAATTATTTTTTTTAAATTACACTCTAGAATAACAATTATAGATAAATAACAAACCAAATAAATAAAATATGTAGATACCAATATAATAAAATTAAATAATAAAAAAATAAAATAAAAATGTACAAAAAAAAAATAAAAAATATCATAACAAGCAAAGTAAGAAATAACAAATAAAAAATCTAATAACAAAAATTAACAAAATTAAATAATGGCAAAAAATTAAATATTTGAAATTTAAAAAAATGAATGGTTTTCACATATACCAATGAAAAATCATGATATTACTTACACATCTTTAACAAAATTTTAGTTTTAAAATTATTATTATCATGGATCAAAATAATAGATATTTCAAAATATCTAATTTTTTTCTATAAGTTGGATAATGTTGAAAAGTATATATAAGAATCTCAATTTTTCTTTTACAAAAATACATAATAAAAATTTTACAAGAGTACATAATTAAAAAGGATGATAATAAATATTAAATTATCATTATTACTACTATTTATCTAGAGTTTGCAAGTATAAGACTATGATAAGCAAATGTACATATTTAAATTCAAAGACATTACAAATATGCTAAAAAATTTAGATTCTTATTTCCAATATTCAATGCTCAATTTATTCTAATAAATTAAGATAATAACAAAGCTACAATTACTAAAAAAAAATGTAAATAATTACTAACCTTGTTAATTGGAGATCTTGTAAAAGAAAAAAAAATAATAAATTTCCCAAGTTGCTCCAAATCCCCAAGACTCCAATAATAAAAAAACACAAGTATCCAAGGCTTCAAGAATTATGCTTCAAGAATTAATGAAAAATTAGAGAATTAGAGGAGAAGTTGGGATGAGATTAAAAGAAAGAATTGGAGAAGAGTAATAGTTGGTAAAACTAAATAGGGTGAGGATGAGGGGAAGTTTAATTAAATTTTAAAATTTGGATTTTGTTTTTTTACATTTGAATTTGAAAAGATAAAAAAAAAATTAAAAACCTGCTATTAAAGCGGTTGGGAGCCAATGGCTCCAAATTTAAAATCCCGGTTCCAAACTGGGTTGTCATCCAAAGGGTCAACCCGGCGGGTTGACCCCCCGGGTCACAGGTTGGGAAAACCCAACCTGTAACCTGCCCGTCTACAATACGGGCTGGTTACAAGTTATTGGCCCGGCCGGCCAGGTTTGCTGACCTAACAGTTTCGGGCTGCGCCGGGCCGAAACTCAGCCCGTGCCACCCTTTAGTAGTGATCACATGTCTGTATGTGCTTTTGGGTGTGTTGGAAAATAGTAGGCTAGAAAAATCCAGCGTCAAAGATTTTCCTTTTTGTTCGATTGGAGCTGTAGTGACCCCCAATCGGTCCTTTATGACAGTGCTTTATGATATCCAATCCTTCTGAGAGTGACACACATCGCCGAACTACCTTATCAGTGCAAATACGAAACAAGTAAGGTTCTTCTCAAATATGATGCTTGAGATCGGAGAATTTTTTTTTCTTTTGTTGTAGGTGAACCACTTGGGGAGAATGCCTGCAGCTAAGTAGTTTGGAATGTCGGTGAACCAAGGTTGCTCTTCTTCATGTACTACATGGACTCGGTAGAGTTGTTCCTCTGTAAAAGAATCTTTAATTTCTATATCTTGAGAGGAAGGTGGGCCATTGTTCTCTAATCGGGATAAATGATCTGCATCCAAATTTTCATATCCATGTTTATCCTTAATTTCCAAGTCAAATTCCTGAAGCAATAAAACCCAATGAATCAGATGTGGTTTAGCATCAGTCTTTCTTAAGAGGTATCGAAGAGTTGAATGATTTGTGCAGACAATCACTTTAGACAATACTAAGTATGTTTTAAACTTATCAAAAGGAAATACCACTACAAGGAGTTCTTTTTTAGAGGTAATAAAGTTTTCCGGAGCTCTTGTGAGGGTTTTGGTTGCATAATAAATCGGATGAAAGTGGTTGTCTTTCCTCTATCCCATCAAATACCATTACTTCATAGTCGCTTACATCACACATTAGTTTAAATGGTAGATTCCAATATGGAGCGACTATTATAGGTCCTTGAATAAGCTAATTTTTTAAAGTAGTAAAGGTAGACAAGCATTCCAGAGTGAAATTATACTGAACGTCTTCCTCGAGGTGCTTCGTCAACTGCTTTGCTATTTTTGAAAAATCTCATATGAACCTCTTATAAAATCTTGCGTGCCCTAGGAAACTTTGTTTGGCTCGCACGGAAGTAAGAGGGGGAAGCTTTTTTATAGTAGCAATTTTTACCTTGTTGACTTCAATAACCTATCTTGAAATTTTGTGTAGCAAAACTATCCCTTCTTTGAGCATGAAGTGGCATTTTTCCCAACTTAAGACTAAGTTGGTCACTTCACATTGTTTTGACAGTTTCTCTAGATTTCTTAAACATTGGTTTAACGAATTGCCTTACACAGAAAAATCATCAATGAAGACTTCTATGGTGTTTTCGACCATGTCATAGGTTAAATTTGTCTTCTCTTCGTCTTCTGGAGCAATGGGAATTTGTAAGTATCTAGAAAAATCATCAAAGAAATAATAGTACTCATGTCCGGACAGTCTTTCGAGCATCTGATCAATGAATGGTAGAGAAAAATGATCTTTACGAGTGCCATAACTAATCTTCCTGTACTCAATACAAACTTGCCAACCTATGACCTTTTTAGTGGGGATGAGCTCGTTCTTCTCATTGGTTACTACTATCATGCTGCCCTTATTTGGAACCATCTGGGTTGGGCTAAGCCAAGCACTATCAGAAATTGGGTATATTATGCCAGCATCCATTAATTTGATGACTTCGGCCTTTACAACCCTTTTCACATTGAAATTTAACCTCCTTTGAGGTAGACTGAGGGCTTGTGGTCATCTTCCATATGGATCTTGTGAGTGCAGAATGATGGATTTGTCCCTCTAATAGTCGAGATTTTCCATGCTATAGCCCTCTTGTGCTTCACCAATACTCTCAAAAGTTCACTCTTCAGTTCTACAAAAAGGTTGGAGGCTATAATCGCCAGTAGCCTTGAATTCATTTCTAGGAATGCAGATTCAAGGTGTGGGGTTAATTCTTTCAATTCAATTATGGTGGTTCTTTGACCAGACGGCTTCAATCTATTCATTTCGTCATGTTTCATTTTTTCAAATTCTTCTACTTGATCAGTAGAACTTTCTTGTTCAAATTCCCCTTGGATTTGGTAAACCAATTCCTTAGATCTTGAAGAGTTTCCACTCTCACTATCTTTGCTAGGTTGTTCATCTTAGTCTACAATCCTTGTAAAGTCAATGTAATTTCCTTCTTTCATGAACCAAGTGAAATATCTCATTGCTACTGAGTTCTCCTTTTTTTTTCTTCCACAATGTCTAACTCAAAAATTTCTTCATGATTTAAATACTAAGTGGTCCATCAGTTTAAGTACTAAGGAGTGGGTTCTTCTGGATAATACTCCATCAACAATACTTTACAACACAGTACATGACAAAAAATTATAAAGGATATATTAGTTAGTATGTACAAAAGGAAAAGTAAAAACAAGAAAGAAATATTCACAAACATAATAATAAAAATGACTAGATCATTGAGCTAAAAGTTTTCCTAGTATTCTCGGTGAGTCCCTTTGCAACAGCATCAAAAACTTGATTAAGTCATCGCACATGCTAAAAAGTGAGCACACGATTCCCCAGCTGCAAGTGCACGGGTCATCAAGTAATAACCTCTCGCGCAAGCATGAGAGGGCTGTATTCTCAAGAGTCCCATGATCTACTATCACTTCCTTTTGGAGATCACTGTCTAGTCGGTCAAAATGGAGATGTTGTTTGAGAAAATAAAAACCAAAATAAATAAAGCATGTAAATAAGTGACAAGAGCTAAAAACACAATCCTGAGCAAAAGCAAGGATCAAAAAAGCCAATAATGAAGGAAGGACTCTGGTAAGGATTGTCTTTGGAGAGTACTAAGAACGGATGACAACGGACACTTAAGTATAAAACTGGCTTGGCTTTTGTCCACTAGACTCGAATGTCGACTACCCAAAAACCTCCATGGTGTAGCCCTAATCTAATACAGGTTCCTCCATCCAGAAGATACCCTATGATGTCTTTGGAAATAGGGAGTCTTGCATAGAATAATTCTAATGCTCGTTTTCAGCTAGAATTACCCTAATGCTAGCGGGGAGCTACCAATACCCAAAACCTCTGTTCTTTCAATACAATGAATCTCCCTTCAATCATCATATAACCTAATACAAGCTAGCATCCCACCATACAAGTATTATTCAAAATCAATTCTACAGAATCTATCCACTGTAGAATGAACAAGAAAATGATAGATTGAAACTAACAGCACAAGCCAACCATTCAGTTACAAAACATAAGTGCCATCCATACAAAGTCTTCTCTAATGGTTTACTAGAAGCCTAGTGGCTTTGGGAGTCTAGTTCGACATAGCAAAAAGCTAAAGCTCAAATACATGTAAAGCATAACACAAATGATTAATGAACTCCCTCAAAATGTCGATTAGAAGGCGATGATGAGAACTTGTCAGATCCGCGCCGCCAAGTTCCTTGATGCTCTCCTTGATCCTCCCATTCTTCTTTCCTTCAAATGCTCTCCAAAATGGCCTTCTTGGATGATGAATTTGTCTAGGGTTGATTGGAGATGGATGGTGATGAAGCTCCTCTCAAAATCCTAAGGATGAGCTTATATACTCGTGCATGTGCGCGGGCAAGTGTGAGGGCAAAATCGAGGCTACACATGAGCCCGCACAGCTTTCTAGCTAGCATGTACGGGCTGGTGTGCTGGCTGCACACCAGGCTGCACAGCTCTCAAGCAGAGGTGTGCGACCTCTGTGGGGCCTACACAGTGGGTGCACAGTCTTCTGCCTAGGTCGTGCGGGCTTTGCGGAGCCCATACAGTGACCTCATAGCCTTCTGTCTGGGTTGTGCGTGATGCGCAGAGCTCACACAAGTTTCACTTGACTGGTGAGGTTTGTTTGGATTTCGTCCAGAGCTCGTGCAAGCTTTGTTGCTTCATCAATTTTCTCTGAAATGACTCTAATACGGCTTATCTTCGCATAAATTGTCTCCCTATGTCCTGAGATAGAATAAATACATAAAGTGCACAACATGACATCGACATTACTCAGAAGTCCATCAAAATTCAAAGAGTTTATAAGTAAAACAAGGTGTATTTAGACACTCATCACATAGACCGCTCAGTCCACTAAGGCTGCATTACATGATCGATGATTATGTCCAGTTTGATGGCACTGACTTCAAAGTAAATCGCGGACATCAAAAGCCTATGACTTGATTTAGGGAACACTCACATGACGGCCTTAAGTAAACCCTTCTTGCTTGCTTTCAAATGTGCTGTTGTACCAATGCTTCCATTGCATACACTTGCTATTAGCAATTCAGAGCAGCGTACCTGACAATAACTCGGAGTTTATTGTTTTTTATAAATATAAAGTCACAATTTTGTAGTAGTGTTTCGTAGGGCATCTTTGAGCTAGTATGCACTCTCAAACCGTTGTCCTACTTTGAATGTCAATCCATCTTATGTTTTGTAACACCTAGCAATGTGAGCACCCCAGCAGGAGGATGTTGGGAGAGAAAAGTCTTGACATCGACGTTCATGTTGTTTAAGAAGAAATCCCTTCTAGAAACTAACACAAAAAAAAGAACAATTCATATACAACATTTAATACACAAAAGAACGCAAAAAAATACACAGGAAAAACTAATAATACACAAAAAATAATAGTAATACACAGGAAAGTTGTTTAATACATAGGAACACATAAACAAAAAGTAACCAGCACTAGCACTCATTGTTGTATTACGATGGGATCAAGGAGCCTGAGTTTACACCCGCAAACCCACTCACTTTATCAATGGTGATGTCCATGAAAGATTTGTTGAAAGTATGGTATATATGGCACATACGTTAAAAGTCCGTATCCAACTCAATTGGGAAAGCGTTTTGTATGAGTCAGACATTGCGAACTTTACTCTCACTTGAAAAACGTTTAGTGTCCAAAGCGCATATTCTCATCCCTAACTATCTCCCATCAGCTTAAGGTGGTGAATTGAAGCACACGTCCTTCTCCTTTGTATCGTGGCACAACACTAAAGGTTTCCATTGATGATGAAACCTATATGAAATTTCAAAAAGCTCGTAAGGTTACCTCATACAAAACCTAAGAAAAAACATTCCACACCATGATGTAGGATTCTACAACCATGAAAGGATGAAAAATAAGAAGAGAAAGAACACCAACAACAACAATAACAACAAGAGGAAACAAAAAGAACAAACTTACTTGTTGACAGCCAGCAACCCAAGCAAGCTGAAAAAAAAATATTGAAGAAGGATGAGAAGGAGGAGAAAAGACAAAAATATCTAACAAAGAAACTTTATTGGATTTGACCATACACAACATTTAACTTGACATAACTTAGAGGGAAAATACAGTCCATTAACTTTTTAATTTATCTCACATCGGCATTTTTGACATTTCTCATTCAATTAACTAACAAACTTAACACCATGGACTAAAACGAATATAACTGAAAAAAGGAGGGACTTAATGGAATTTGGAAAAGTCAGAAGGATTGAACGGGAAGTTTGAAATTTTTCAGGGACTTATAAGTAATTTTCCTAATATAAATAATTTTAAATTTTCTTAAACAAGTATTAAAATTATAAAAATATTATTAAAATTATAAATAAATATTAAAAATATTAATTTTTTTATAACACATCCTAATAAACACCTCATGGTTAAAAAATATTGGGATTAGAGTTAGAGAGAATAGCTGGGAGTTAATTTAAGTTTTCGAGTTTGGGAAATTTCTTTCACGGATCTAAAATGACATGGCAACATGTGACCCAAAAGTTCTTTGTTTTTTCTTTAATAATTTTGATATTTTTTATAATTTTCAATAGTTTTAATAATTTTTTTGTTTTAAAATTTTTTATAACTTTTTGTAATATTAATATTTTTGTTTATATTATTAATATTTTTTATAATTTTGTTTTATTTTAAATAATTTTATAATATTTTAGGATTTTTTAATTAGTATTGTAAGCGATGTTAACATAATCAAATGGAGAAACTGACAGTTTGCAGAGATTAAAAAATTTTTAAAATAAAATTAATGAATTTTCTAATAAAGAGAAGATAAGGACAAAGTTACTATAGTAGATGGGTTGTCGCTGGATTTGATTTACAAATGTATATACACAATAGCTTATGCAAATCCTTCACCTGATTCTCGCCAATAGCTTCACCACAATTTGAAGAGTACTTTTATACAAATCCTGTTCGGAGCTGCTTCTGCAAATCAATAGATAGCAATTTGAAAGCCATTATGTGACGAGTTTGGTATAATGAAAGTTACATAGTTTTTCAAGAAAGTAAATGATCCTAATTGGTCATCTTGAACAACTGAGGATGTGGTAATGTTTAGCTTAGTGATTGATTTAGTTTATTCATTTGCTTCCATTTGCCATGAACACAGAGAATGATGCACACTTTTGGACTGAGGAAAGAAATCCATTTAGAATGAATTTGTTTATTAAAATTAACAATGCCAAACACTTTAAAACAAACAAAAGTTATGTTTCTTTTTATTGGATTAAAAATAACAAATATGGTACCTTTTTTTTCTGAATTGAACTAAATACAAAAGAGATACTCCCTAATATAATTTGAGGAATTTACAGAAAACTCTAACCCATATATGAAGCCCTGAAAAAGGGCAACATCATGAGATCACACAATGGTGATAACAAAAGTAACAAGCACAATGAACACCTAACGAGAGATTTCAATAAGACAAAGAGAGAGAGAGAGAGACAGTGTTTTTTCTTTCTTATGTTTATTCAACAGCTTTAAGACCTCAAGCGGACATTTCAATGGACTTGATCTCAGGCTTTTTGACCTCCTCCTTCAGCACTGTGACGGTGAGCACCCTTTTCTCCATGGTTGCCTTCACATCATCAACCTTTGCATTTTGTGGTAGCCTGAACCTCCTAAGGAACTTGTCGCTGCTCCTCTCCACACGGCGCCACTTGTCGTTTTTCTCCTATTGCTCCTTGCTCCGCTCTCCGCTGATCCGCAGGACTCTGCCCTCTTCCATTTCCACTTTCATTTCCTTCTTTTTCCTGGGAGGTCAGCCTCGAAGATGTGTGCCTTGGGGTCTCCTTCCAATCAATGCAAGTGTTGGCCAAGGCAAGAGTGTCACTAATGAAGTTGCAGCGAGGCACAGGCAGAGCATTGTTAAAGAAACCAGAGAAGCTGCTGCTAAAGGTATCCAAGATATCAAGAGAGAATGTGTCAAAGACATTGCCCCTGCGGGTGATCGACATCTTCACCAAAAGAGAAAAAATAGAGAGCTATAAAAGAAACAAATGAATGCTAATGCTTAGCGTGCATGCGATTAAATTTCAATTGATTCTTTGCCATAGCTTTTAGAAGTGAATTTATAGAGAGCTCGGGGCCATCTCACTCGTAGTTTCTGGAGTTTTCTATTGGGTTCTAACAAGCCTCTTTGACCATCCAAGTTATTCCTACATAATCTTTGACCATCTACACTATTCCAAAATAATCTTACCAAAACCCCGCACCATAGGTCTACATCTTCAGCGATCACATTCTCACTTAGGGGCTGTTTGTTTAGAAGTAGATATAAATAGGTGTGATGTAAAAGTTTTACATGTGAAAGTTGCTTTTTGGTGTTTGGTTTTATGTAAAACTTTTTACACTAGACCCCCATTTTACATTATTTTAACTCACAACAAAAGTTACTATGAGTTGAAATACTATAAAACTTTGTTTAAAGTAACCTCACCACTCCTGTTAGAATACTCCAAAAGTAGGCAATTTCCACCTTTAGACCTCAATATCAGGTGACACTGTCTAGCACCGGTGACGCTCTCCACCACCAATGACGTCCTCCACCACCGACAATGAGAAGGGTGGATCTCTCTCTCTCTCTCTCTCTCTCTCTCTCTCTCTCTCTCTCTCTCTCTCTCGATCTATTAGCAAAGCCCTACAAACTTCGACGTGATATCCCTTTCTCTCACTCTCTTTTGATTTTGTAAAATAATTATACATTTGGGTATCAACTTTTTTGCCATCTCTTTGCTTACTTTAAATTAATTGCAAGATGAATTCAAGCATAGAGATAGTATTCCTTTGAATGTTGATGTGTGACTTCAGTTCTACCCTAGATCCTGAATTTAGTCAATTAAGCCTTGCAGTTTCCAGTCTATTCCTTGTTTTAGTGTAAGAGTAAACTTATTAAATAGAAAGAGATTTTAGCAATTTTATCTTTTTGTGAACTTGTTGAGGTTATTGGAGGTATACATTTGAAATGAATAAGAAAAAAGGGTAAATGAGTAAAATATTGAAGAATAAAGTTTTTAAGTCTTATGATTTAGAAAAGAAATGAGTGACATTTTGATTTGATGAGTAAATGGATGATAAGTGCTCATGTATAAGTGATACGAAGTATACTTTTCTTGCATTGAGAATCACTTTTCTCTGATTCTATCACTCATTCGTGTGTATTTATGTTCTTTTGTGCATTTAGAGTTGTGGAGACGAGTTGGAAGAAAAGAAGCAAAAATAGATCATGGACGCAATAGTTGAGAAGACTCTTGGGCTAAGCAAGGACCGAGGAACAAGTTGTAGACATGTGAGTGTGCGCCAACCTCCGAAGTACTCAAATTGGAGCGGTACAAAGGCAGCCACACTCATATAGTCCAACTTGTGTAACATCAAAGAGCTTTATCAATGTGTTGAAAGAAAGAGGCGACGGGATCTACCATGTAGTTGTGTGCCCAACTTGGCAGCCTCAATGAAGAAAATGAAGTCAGGAGCAATTTTGGCGTGAGTACTGTAGTGGTTGACTGTAACAAAACACTGTAGCAATTTGTTGTAGCAAATGCTGTTCACAGCGTGCAGGAAATAAAATTCCAGAGAATCCACATGGGCATGTGGAAATTCCACATGGCCATGTGGATGCCCGATTTCAGCCCTATAAATAGAGGGATTTGAGATTTATTTGGGGATCTTTTTCCTATCTTTCGTCCATCTTTTGGGCGGAGCGCAGTTAGGTTTCGAAGAGGGTTTTGTGAGGTTTTTGGAGTGGTTCTACATCATCGACATTGAGTTCCTTTTGGAGAAGAACTATTGCGGGAGCTCTCGTCGGCATCGATTCGGTGAGGTGTGCCCTAGGTTTGACAAGGAAACCTTTAGAGAAGACGAAGCAGCTCCGCAAGACAATCGATACGGACTACACGGGGGTTATCTTTATGGTTTACATGTATATGATTTCAATTTCATTTTTGATTTTGTATTTCTCCGTAGAGAGCTAAACCCTTAGTGGGTACTTGGACTTGTAAACCTTAGGATGACTTTGCTTCATTGACTTTTATTATGTTTCTTTAATTGATGATTTAATTAAGTTTAAATCTTGAATGCTTTTTTTTGTTGATTTTCCCCTAGATCTGACACTAGGGTTGAGAATCCATCTAGGTAATCTATTGAATGTGTGACAACTTCATTACGGTTAGACTAAGTAAGATTGACGATGGTCAAGAGGGTGAGTCGAGAGGTAGCGGAACGTCATAATAGAGTGAAGCGTTAAGAGAGTTCTTTATGTCATAATAGAGTGAAGCGTTAAGAGATGAACTCCACTGGGCTTAGTTGTGTGAGCAACAGAGTGAAGTGTTCAAGTGAATCTTAGTGCTGGGGCTTAATTGTGACTAGGGGTCTTTCACCTGGACCAAAGGGTTAGATCTATATTAGGGAATAGGGTTTATCACTTGGAGCCCCTAGAACCCCATGTAGTCCCACATAGTGTGAGGCATCGAGAGTATCCCTTTCCGCCGGGGTATAGTGTAGAGGTCTAGTCACGGTTGACCTTAGGTTTGGACCTTGTGTATTTTAATTTCAAGACTCATTAAATGTCATTTAGGAGGCATAATATTAGTCTTGCACTTGAAATAATAGTCCTAGGGTGAGAATTGTCCGGGTGCCCTATTTTCTCATCGATTATCTCTCTTTACTCTTATTGCTCTCTTTGCGTTCTTTTAATTTTTTTTTTTGCATTAATATATTGATTTCACCCACATTTGATTTTCATCTTAGCTAAATAGCAACATCTCTTATTTCCAAGCAACTATTCCCCATGGATACGACTACCCACTTACCAGCGTATATCTTATTACTGCGACGATCCGTGCACTTGCGGAACACTCACTCAAGGGGCGTGTCAAAGTTTTTGGCATTGTTACTGAGGAATAGGCATTTTAGAGACATTTGCACTTTCCTATTTTAGCTATTCATCACTTATTATATTTCACACTTTCTTATTCTTCCATCGTTCTTATTTGTTTTTCTTTCTTTTCTTGTAGCTCTACGTTATGACCCGTGGCAACCCTTCGACTTTAGTTGAAGGTGATCTAGAAATTGGAAGAAGAACTCGTAGATGGGGAAAGGAACCTGTACAAGAATAGTAAAATTAAGCTGAGATAGAAACTGAAGGGTCTGACACTATGGCAGAATAACATGAGCAGCAGAGGGCACTCTATGATTTTGCAAGACTCGTAGTTTTGGCACACAGTCGAATATTGTGAGGCCACCGATTATAGCTCAGAATTTTGAGCTTAAGCTAGTATTCATCCAAATGCTACAACAGTCCATACAGTTTAATGGGTTGGCCGATGATGATCCGAACAACCACATTAAGAACTTTCAAGAAGTGTGCGACATGCTCAAGATTAATGGGGTTACGGATGATGCCATAAGATTGAGGGTCTTCCCATTTTCCTTGAAGGGGAAAGCAAGACATTGGTTACACTCATTGCCTAGAGTATCGATCACTACTTGGGAGGAGATGGTAGAAGCATTATTAGCCCGATTTTCCCCCTTCCCCCGGAAAATCTTCGAAGCTTAGGAATGAGATATCCTCCTTTGTTTAGACGGAATTGGAGTTTCTTTTGAAGGCATGGGATAGGTTCAAGGATCTCCTGCGGAGATATCCACAACATGAATTCCCCGAGTGGATGATTATCCACACTTTCTACTATGGGTTGAATCCAAGCATGAAGCAACTACTTGATGCTGCAGCAAGAGATACCTTAGGAAGCAAGACCCCTGAAGAAGCTTGACACCTTGTTGAAGAGATGGCTATAAATAGTTATCAGTGGAACTCACAGGATAGGAAGAAGGTGATCGAACTTCATGAGATAGTTGCAGTTACTTCATTGGTGGCCCAAGTTGAGTCATTGAGTAAGAAGTTAGACACTCTAACTTCTCCTAGAGTGGTGGCCGTTATGAGTTGTAGCAAATGCAGGGGAGGACATACATCTAATGATTGCCCGATTGCTATTGGTGGCACTACTTCAGTAGAGCAAGTGGATTTTGTAGGTAATGCAATGAGAGGCAAAGGAAATTTGTATAGTGGCACCTACAATCCTGGGTGGAGGAATCACCCAAACTTGTCTTGGAGTAATCAAGGGCAACAAAAGAGTAATGTACCACCGGATTTCCAACAACAACAATCACCGAGTTTGGAAAACAGAGTGTCGGGTTTGGAGAACGAGATGATAGATTTAGAAAAGGCACTAACGAGGTTTGCTCAGTCATCTGATACTCGATTTCAGTCAGTTGAATCCATACTTCACAATCACACCGCATCGTTACACAACTTGGAGAACCAAATCGGTTAGATTGTGAAGTCACTTGCGGAAAGACCTTTGGGGAGTTTACCAAGCAACACAAAGACAAATCCGAGAGAATAGCTGAAAGCGATCACTTTGAGGAGTGGTCGTGAAGTTGAGAGTAGACTCCCTCTTGAAAAGACAAGGAATGAATCATCCAAGGAAGTGGAGGTTGAGGAGATACCTAAAGAGAATGAGGTGGCACCCCCATTTTACATGCCAAGAATCCCTTATCCTTCAATGTTGAAGAATGATCAAAATGATGAGCAATACAAGAAGTTCTTGGGGCTATTCAAGTAGTTTCACATCAACATCCATTTGTAGAGGCGTTGCCTTAAATGCCTCAGTATGTAAAGTTCCTAAAAAACCTCTTGAACAACAAGCGGAAGTTAGAGGAAAGTGCATATGTGATCTTAGATGCTACTTGCTCGGTGGTGTTGCAAAAGAATATATCGAGTAAGAAGAAAGACCTCGGAAGCTTCATTTTTCCTTGTAACATCGATGACTTAGGTGAAGAGAAGGCATTGGCGGACTCAAGAGCAAGCATCATCGTCATGCCTTATACATTTTTTCAGAAGCTAGGCTTAGGAGAGCCTACACCCACTCAAATGACGATCCAACTAGCCGACTGATCAGTTAGACATCCGAGGGGTATCATTGAGGACGTGCTCATGAAGGTCGACAAGTACATATTTCCTGTAGATTTTGTAGTGTTGGATGTAGACACAGATGTCAAGGTTCCATTGATACTTGGGAGGCCATTCTTGCACACCTCCAAAGCACTCATTGACATGGATGGCGGGGAATTAACTTTGAGAGTTGGAGATGATAAGCTTACTTACAGCCTCACCGAAGCCATGCGACATTCTCTTGATTTCAATGATACTTTATATTTTCTTGACACTACTGATGAGCTAATTGATGAATAATTGCAGGAAACGATATGTCGGGACCCATTGGAGGAGTGGCTAGACCAAGACGTGGAGAATGAAGACATTTCATCCCATGGCCTAGTGGAGGAGGTGCAACCAATCCAGGGAGTCATGAAGAGAATGATCCAAAAGCTTAAACAGGAAAAGAGACACCACAAGAAGCGCCCCAATGCTAGTGGGGATGAGCATTTACAAAGTAAAGATGGAAAACCCTTGTGTGTTAACAAACTTGATCATTCCCTCCTCTAACTTGCAAAGATTTTGTTCATTATGCTTTCAAGTTGTAGGTAAGAGGGCAACTTTCATTCATGAACCCCCGTGAGGTAAGAATAGGTACGTCAAGCTTAGTGACGTCAAACAAGCACTTCTTGAGAGTCAATACAAGCTTTTATTGCTTTTCTAGGACTTAGTTTAGTTTTAGCATGAATAAAAGTCTTGGTGTTGGTGTTTTGATCTTTTTATACATGTGATGTGATTTTCTCATGGGTGATTGATATTTTCTAGTGCATTATTGTAATTGATGAGGTTTTAGGTCATTTGAGTGTGTTTTATGGATCTCTGGTCTTAATTTTATCATATATGGAGCCTCTGTACTTAGTATAGCTATTTCTGAAATTTTCTGTAGAGTCTATGCATTTTTTGAGCTATCCGGAGAAAACACATGGCCGTGTGGATATATTTAGGGCTTTACTTCTCCATCACGAGAAGACACAGGGGTGTGTGAATGTCCCTGTGAGTGACCTTGTGAAGGGACACACTGCCATGTGGATCTCTGCAGAGCCAAAATCTTCATCTAGAGAGTCCATAGGGGCGTGTGAGTGCCCCTGTGAGTGAGCTCGTGCAAAGCACACGGCCGTGTAGAACACTTAGGCGGATTTTTGATGCTCCAGAGAGGCCACAGGGGCTTGTGGGTGCCCCTGTGGCCGACATTGTGCTTGGGTAGGTTGGGCACACGGCCATGTGGATGGATTCAGAGTTTAACCGGAAAGCACAGAAAGGCGTGTGACTGGCCCTGTGAACGATTCCAGAGGAGGCACACAACCATGTGGAATCTCCACACGACGGTCTGGATATGCATATCTCCAAGAGCCACGAATTTTGTTTAAAACCGATTCGCCCCTCTTCGTTTTAAAACTCCCAAATGCTCAAAGAACGCATCCATTTGCTTTCTCAACCTTCTCCACTTCTATATAAGGGGTTTGAGGGTTGTTTACCAGCTATTCTCGAAGTTTTCGATCCTTAGTTCGTCAGTAAGCCCTCTCTTCCCTTTTTCTTTGCCAATCTTAATTTCTTTTGCTTATTGTGGTCAATTTCACATTATTTACATGTCTAAATTGTCAGTAGTTGCTTTTTGAAAAGATTTAGAAGAATTTATTGTGTAATTTGACTTCATTGAAGGTGTAGGCCGTGCGGCTTTCAAGCCCCGAAGATCCAAACGGGTGTGTGGATTCCTGTAGATTGAGTTTTACGTTTTATTTGATTGATTTTTGTTCAATCTTTCCAGGAATGGTTCCCCGATCAAAATCATTTGGCAAACAACCTAATGAGCCTTCTCCTGAGTAGCTTGAATTTGCCATTCCTGAACATCAAGCACAGTTTGAGCGTTTGTCGAAGTTGAAGTTTGGACAGTCTGAATTCCTGGACTTGAGTACTTTGAGAGAGATACAGTTAGGAAATAAGATGGCTGAGGAGGTTGATGAGCTACTTTCAGTTGGTAGTTGGAAGTGATTATTGTCCATTCGAGAGCCGACCATCCGCATGTTGATATTGGAGGTACTTGCCTTGTTCGAGTTTAGCCGTTTGTACGGCAGATTTTTAGATATCGACACTATTCAGTTCCTTGCGTTCAGTCAGTGTTTCAGTATGAGCGTTACTCAGTTTTCAGTCTGACTGGGGCTGTATGATGAGGCATATACCAATACGGAGGAGTATGAGCAACTACCGACGGATTATCCCGGTAGTTTGACTCTGTAGTGAGCCTATAGAGCACTATATGGCCAGGGACAGTACGAGCCGGGGGTCTCCAAGACTATATGTCTCTCTAGACCAGCCTACAGAAATATCCATGCCATTCTGAGGAGATCAGCGAATGGTTGTAGTGATAGCACAGGGGTCCTCAGTATATAGGAGTTACTTTACCTTTATTCGATGGTACAGAGCGAGCCACTCCATGATGCGCTAACCACAAGTGTACGGGCCGCAAGTAAGTAGTAAAGTGATACCCCGTGAAGGGTAGGGTTGTCAAACCACAGGGAACTATACTCAAAGTACTAATTGCTCTTTTGATGTTTACTGAATTGCAAAGAGAATGGGTTTAATTGTAAGATTATAAGAAAAGATAAAATAGTAGAAATGGTAGGAGATTAAGATAAAGTGTTTCAGCATGATGAGAGTAATGTCCTGGGGTGATCCCTAAGAATATTGCATGCTATCTTGCTCTAAGTGCCTACTAGGTGCATTCCAAAGATCCAAGTGTGTGCTCACAAGCAATGTTGCATCTATAAGTTCTCAACTACACCTAGTTTTCATAAGATAACTATACGCCTCTTGCAAAGCAAGCTACCCACCGAGTTTTACCCTAACAGCTGTGCAAATTGAACACATCGAGTTATGGAACACAAGATTTAACACAAGAATCAATTAGAACTTCATAGAACAATCAGAACAAGTGTATAAGCATTACAAGTCATCTAAGTTCTCAACCCTAGGGCACTATGGCCAGTTAGCCTTTCATGGGCGGGTACAACAAGGAAAGAACAATGAAAGAACAACAAGAGGAAGACATGACTCCCTTCTATACTCTGGATGGCCTTTATTGCTGAGCTCCGAGTGCTAACCCCATCCCTTCTATACATTAAACAAAAAGATGTTGAAGAAAAGAGCAAAACAATAGGTTGCCAAAAGAAGGGAAATATGGATGTCCCCTGCAGTTGCTGCCTCAACTGACCCACACGAGATGGTCTCCTGAATCAAAATATGTATTTTTTTTTCTTTTTCAATGTTGGGTGCCTGTGTAACCCCACCCATGTTCAGCTCATGAAGGAAACTGATCACAACTAGTTTTTTGTTTTTGCAATTTTGTAAAGCAAATGGCTCAATAAAGCTGCAAAAGGTATTTTATCTGCAGTGTCTTTGTAAAGCTGCATTTTTTGGATGGAACTGAATGTCATTTAAAGATGCACATATCCTGATGTAACTGACTTTCATTTTATAAATATACATTTTAATCAAAAGTGTGACGTAGAATTAAATCCTTTTGAATGAATGCCAGTGTGTAGATTGTGCAAATTCATGTTAAGCGTCTGATTGGAACAAACTACAATTCCATTTTTTTCTGTAGATTTATTAATCGAATCTTTTTTAATTAGTTATGAGCTCAAATTTAACTCGAATGTTTCCCTAAAATATTTCTTACGTAAATTACAGTTCAGCTTAAATGTTTCACTTACAGAATGTTTACTTGATATAAAAACTAAATTTTTCATCAAAAAGCAACCACAAATGAAATTTCAATTGATAACTCAATAAAGAGAAAATGGATAATATCTCATTGACAAAACAACCATATAGCTTATACAAAATCCCATGACAAACATATGATACCTCAAACCAAACATAGGGAATTCCAATAATCTAATCATAATATACTCATTTAAAGAAATCAAACAAAAACTAGGGCATTCTCGATGGTGACAATGGCTTCTCCTTCCTCGCTAGTTGTCCATCTCTCTCTCACACAGCAAAAGAGAAGCCAAACTTGATCTAAACCGTTTCAAACAATTTGTCACTGCCTCTGTCTCTTGATCGCAGGTAAGAAGAAGTTGGCGGTGACCTGCTAAGAGAATAAATGGGTACCCGGGAATAGATAGATGTTTTAATCGTGGGCGAAGGCCAACGTGGACACTCCTAAGTGATGTGGCCAACTTAGGTGATGTGGCATTGCTAGCTAGATTTGATAGCATGGCATCCATGTGTTGAGGTAAATATTCAAGCATCCACCTCAGCATAAATTGATTAGAATGTCTCGTTTAACCACCCGATGAAACAGGATAAAATTTGGGTGACCATTTTGAATCAAATTGAAGTTTGTACCCCAAAATGAAAAACGGGTATAGTTTGGTACACTCTAAAAAAGGCTACCCTAATTGTGAATATACTTGTTTTAAAGCTAAAAGTATGTGGAGTACTACTGCTAAGACTTTAATCATACTCATTGATTTCATTTTGATTCTATTCGAATTATGTGGCTTATTCACTCACTGAGTAATAGCATTACTCGCCACTCTTCTTTTTTCGTTCCTCAAGTTTACTAATATGTGCAGTCTTTCCCTATGCTGGGCAACTACTTCTGTGTTATATTGAGTTAGGTCATGGAGCATATAATATATGAAACAGCCTTGTATAGACTAGATCCATCGGGTTGTGCATTTTATATCACATTATGTACTCGCATTTGTTTATATATATATATAGGTTTGCTCAGGTTCTTTGTCAGCCTTGCGCTAATTCAGGGAAGGTGAACAACACCCATTTGGATTAATGCGACAATTCTCCGGTCCCTGACTGTGAGTCAAAGCATGATAAGTGGAACCTTCTTCCTGATGTTCTCTCCAGTTTCGTTGTAACTCTTTTCTTTTCTTAACCAATATAGTTTATCCACTTTTTTGAAAAAAAAACTAGGATAAAAAATATAAACAAAGCAAGTCCATAAGCTAACTGTCTAGCAAAATCGCTCTCATTGTTGATAATGTGTATGTGTTAGGCATAAATTTTTTTTCTATATTTTGTACAAGTCACTAGGATCATCACTTCGACAATAGCCTAGTGGTTAAAACACATGACTCCTATATGGGAGTTTCAAGATTTGACTCCTATATGGGAGTTTCAAGATTTGACTCCCTTCTAATACATGATTTCAATATTCGTGTCAATAATAATAATAATAATAATAATAATTAACATAGAAAAAGGAAAAACAAAAACAAAAAAAGAAGGATGAAACTTGAAAACAAAGGTTATTCTCAGTGTATCCAGCGCACATCAAATGGTGCATGTGATTAAAATCATGGATTTAAAAAACGGACCGGATCGGCTTGTTCAACCGGTTCTACCGGGAACCAGTCACCAGTCCAATTCAGTCATATAAATTGAACCCGGTCTTGATCGAATCGGTTATGAACCGGAGTTAGATTAGGAACCGGCGAACCGGTTACACCGGACCGGGTTTAAAAAAAAATTAAAAATTAAAAATTCACACTCTCACTCTCAGTCCTCAGGCTTACTAGCCCAAAGACTCAGATTCTCAAACTGTCTCTCTCTCACGGACGGGTCAGTGGGTCACAGGACCACGATCTCATCTCTCAAAACTCTCTCTAAGGACTCCATGGAGAAGAAGAAGAACGGCCTTAACCCTCCACCGTTGGTGAGCTTGAGTGATCCGATCCCCTAAACTTTCATAAAAATCTTAGTTTTTTTTTCTTCTCTAATCTCTTCTTCTTCTTCTTGACTGAATCTTTTTCAGGTTCTTCTTAGAGAGCTACAGGGTTTAGAACATAGTTCCAGATCTAGAGATTCTCATTTTAATCCTGTTTTGATTTTGGCTGTATAACTTATATCTGTCGATTCTAGTCTTTTTTAATTAATGTTTATTGAATTGGATAGATCTAGTGGTTCTCACTTCTCAATTTAATGATTTAATCCTGCTTTGATGATGAGTGTATTTGTTGATTGTAGCCTTTTTTGGTTCATTTTATAGTTATATTTATTGGATTTTTTTATAATTTTAATATTTTATGAAATTTTATTTATTTAAAACAAATTAAAAAAATAGAAAACTATTGAACCGATTGGATCAATTGAACCGCGAACAGATCCGACCCGTCCGGTTTTTAAATCCTTATTAAAATTCGCTTCGGTCTAATACAACATTGGAAATTAGAGGTCTACTGACAACATGTAGCCTACTCTAATTCCAAAATGAGGGCTACAAATGGGTATCTCCTCATTCATGTCAATTGGCTATTATAAAAGTTATAAAAAAGGATTATAAAACATGCTAAAAATATTAAAAGCTATAAAAAAGTTATTAAAATCATAAAAATTTATTAATAAATATAAAAAACATTAAAAATCGGAAAAATTATTAAAAAATCAAGCAACTACCGCATACCATGTTACGTCATTTCAAACTGGGGTATGAAACTACCTAAACTAGAAAACCTAAATGAACTCCCCAGTCTATTGTCTCCAAACTTAAGCCTGATATTTATTAACCACGTGGAACTTGTCTCACATCATAAATAAAATTAATTAATAATTTTTAATATATATATATATATATATATGTGTGTGTTTTTTAATATTATTAGTATTGTAAGCGATGTTAACATAATAAAATGGCTAAACTGACGGTTTGTAGAGGGATATAATTTTTTAATTAAAATTTTTTTAAATTAATAAATTTTATAATAGAGAGAGGAAAAGAACAAAGTTACTATAATAAATGGACTATCGAAGGATTTGACCCTCAGATATATATATACACACAAAAAAGGGGTGAGGTCACCAAACTATGGCCCAATATCAAAATGGATATCCATCTTCAATTCATATCTTTTGGAGTACCATAATTTGATTTCGCTTCAACGGGAGTGTACCCGCTTATTTCTGGTGAGAATTTTGTGACATGGCCGCCTGAACGACCACGTGGACCCGCTTATGATAGTTTATTTGTTGAAGTGGAAACGCCAGCAAGGATGTTGTAATCCTCATCACTCTTTTTAATCCACCTCACCTTGTTTTTGGCCACATCAACATCCTGTCCACTCCTTTTCTTTTACCTCATCTTCTTCGTCGCCCTCTCTTCTCATTCTCAATCTCCTGGTTTTGTCCTTCTCTTTCTTCTTCTTCTTCTTCTTCTTCTTGTCTTCTCAAACAAACCTTAATAAAGAATTGCACAGAGGTCATCTTCTAAAGGGCATCTCCTTTGCTCAATCTTAAACAAGAGTTTTGACAGCTGGTTGAATGTTGTAATAATTGTTGAATATCAATATGATGAAAATTCCTTTTAAAAAGGGTTTCATTTTGTAATTTTCATACTTTTGGATGTTGTAATAAGGGCAAAAATTTAAAGCCCACAATATACAATATATACCTGCTAATATGAATTTTAGAGGCCACAACATACATCATACGTCTGGCAATATGAATTTTGACCACTAGATCAATATTTACTAAATCAATTGTATAAAATACAATAGAAATTTAGAGTCCACAACATACACCAATATGAATATGGCAACACCTGCAGATCTAGAATCAAGAATTTGCAAAACAACTGGTTTGAAAAAAGTCTAATATATTCATAATGAAGTTATTCTTGTCAAAAATTACATGTTCTGTTTAAAACGAGGAGGACATGCTTTGCAAGGCTTTCTACCTTGCAGATAATATGTTTATGAACTACACAAGCTTTATACAAAATACCTTATGACACGACCCCTTGCGTGTATCCCGCAAGTGCACGGGTTTGTCGAAGTAATAAAAGTTACCCCGGTCAGAGGGTAGTCGAATCCACATGGAATAGGGAGTTAGAATACAAGATTTCATTATTAAAACTATGCGAAGTACGGAAAAGTGATTAATTGATTCGATGAGTGAATTATGGAAACAATTATACTAGAAAACGAGAAATTAAATAGAAAGATGGAAGATGAGAGAGTGCAAGTAAAAGAGAATAGATCGGACTAGTAATGAATGAAATAGGGCATCCAGACAAGCTACCTCTAGGGTCTATGCTTCTAGTGCAGGACTATGCTATTATACTTTCCTATTGATGTTTAATCAAGTCGAGGATATCCTAAGACTCACGGTCCCAAACCTAAGGACAACCGTGACTAACCCCAACACTATGCCCCGGTATTAGGATTCACGTCACCCTTCACTCTATCGCTCGCACGACTAAGCCCCAGGGGAGTATATCTACCTAAACCTCACACTACGTGGGATTGCTTTAAGCTCTAGGGATTCCTAATGGTGAAACCTGTTCCTATGTGTAGTTCTAACCCTTTGGTCCAGGTGGAAGAACCCTAGTCTAGATTAAGCCCCAATGCATAGGATTCACTTCAACCCTTCACTCTGTTACTTGCGTAACTAAGCCCCAGGGGAGTTTATCTGCCTAGCACTTCACTCTATTTCGACCGCTATGAAATCAAGGAAACGGAGGTATGGACAAACCATGTCGGAGGGGAAAGGGGTACATCGCTACCTCACAACTCTCCCTCTCAACCCTCTTCAATCTTAAGTAGTCTAACCCTTAGGAGTTGTCACACCTCCAAAAGCAACCTAAATTGTTCTCAATCCTAGTGTCACATCTAAGAGAAAACATTAACAAGATGAAATTAAGATTGAAACTCAATTTTATTCATCAATAATGGAAAAGCATAATAACAAGGTCAAAGAAACATAAGAGCCCTAGAGTTTACAAGTCCGAATACCCTTAAGGGGTTTAGCTCCTCATGGAGCTATACATGTTCATCAATGTATGAAAGAAAGCACAAAATAAGGACATCAATGAAAACCTCCTTGCGTATGGTGTGGCCGTAGTCTTGTGCGGCCGTCGAACGTCGGTGACGATGCCGATGACGCGCGCTAAAACTCCACGAAATCCTCTCCGAAACCCTAGCCGCACTCCCCAAGTTGAAGAGAAAGATAGGTCAAAAGATATCCCAAAAGGTCTCCAAAATCGCCTTTTATAATGTTGAATCGCGGCTTTAAAATTTGACTTATCGGGGGGTTCAGACGGCCGTGTGGAATTAACACACGGGCGTGTGAAGTTTCTGTCTGCTGAAAAATTAATTCACACGGCCGTGTGTTAATTCTACACGCCCGTGTGAATTCTCTGGAATTTTGAATTTCGGCCGAAAGAGAACAGTAACTTGCTACAGTGTTTTTGCTACAGTGTGGATCGAGGCCATTGAATTGGCACACAATCAATGGTAGATCATGCCGATTGCTTCAAGTCTTCTTCTTGGTGAAGTTCTCCTAAGCCACACGAGTTAGACTTGTTGTGAATGTGACTGCCTTTCTGCCCCTCCAAAGGAGGTTGGCACACACTCACAAGTTCAAGCTCGTGCCTTGTTCCGTGTTTGGTCCGAAAACTTCCCAACATCGGTGAACACGACCTAATTTCGTTCTTCTTCTCCAATTTAGCTTCACAAACCTTCAATGCACAAGAATACACAAATGCACGCCATTTAGTGATAAAAACTGATAAAAGATGTACTCAATGTAAGATAATAACGCTTCGCGGTACTATAACACAAGCACTTATCACCTTAATTCTATTCAATCACAAAATTTGCATTAAAAATGAGGAAGAAAGCAGATAAAGTGATTTCAAACAATGCAAAAGTTTTGCCACTAGGATAGTTTATGACATTCAAAAAATTTGGTAGCATAAAACTTGTCTAGTCTTCATTTGTCTCATTGGGTACCACCAGAAACACTAGACACTCCAGCACCAAGTGGCACCCATATTTTCTTTTTCTTTGCAGTAGCCCCATCTTTATCATTTACAGGAGGCCTTGGCACATAAATTCTTGAGGTTAATGTAGTTTTCTTCATTTGAGATTGATTTAATTCCCTTGGCAGCAATTCAGCATCAACAGCCCTTTTGCCACACCTTGTTTGCAATTTATTCTTCCTTGGCCTTGTATTAGCTGTAATTGCTTGCCCAATAGGAGCCTACTCACATGTGTTAATAACCTATGATGGCCAGATTTAATTGTGTTAATGTATCAAATCCTAATGAAAATAGCATCAATGTTGAGTGTACCATGTGTTAGATCACTCTTAGGCCAATAATCCCTATCATGTGTTGAGTGTAGAATGTGGGCATATGTTTTAAGGATAGTGGAGACTTGGTAACATTCATCAAGGTAGTTCTTTGGTCTATCCCTATTATAGTAAATTGCGTATATTGTATGACTACAAGGAATCCTTGCCAATTGCAACTATGTTGCATGACTACTAGGAATCCCTGCCAATTGCAATTTTCTGCAACTGCAATTTCTTTGTTTGATGTTAACTACAAATTGACCATCTTGGCCCAAAACCTAATATGTATTCCTCCAGACCATGCAGAGTAGTACATGTTACTCATTTCCTTTATTTTCTCTAACTTCCTGAGAATCCTAGGGCAATGTATGGTTTTTTCATTTCGTCATTGCATTTTTTTTTTTTTTTTTTTTGGATCTTCACCATTAGTTTTGTCCTAATCATTTCATTCATTGTAATTATGCCCTTTGTTCTAGCTCACATAAATTGTTCAAAAGCATGTCACAGTTGAATTGAGTTTGAAAATGAGACCTACTCCAATGTTTAGGGCCTATGTTTTTCATATATTGATATGAACCTGCAGACATCACTTTTAAATTCTCCATTGCCTTCTCATAAGCTAGAATGTAGCTAGACTTTGCACATCCCCATAATTGATCCCTATGACCCTTACCTTTTAAGTTTTTTTTTTTAAGTTTGTGTGGATATGCCTTATGCAAAATCTACGTTCACTATCTGGGAATAAATTTTCAATGGCAGGTATGAGACCTTATATAATTTCCCCATTTCATACACCATAGCCAATAAATCATAATAGTAGAACAGGACAGGGTATTCACCAAGACAAAAAATAAAATGACATTGGGAGTCATGCCATGTTTAGAAATATGATTAGTAACCATATTTAAACAATCACACATTGTTTCAATCAATGAGCTTAAATCACAGTAGAACATGACAGGACATTAACCAAACAAAAAAGACAATAATAAAATGATACATATAATTAGCAGGACATGCCTATAATTTCCCCATTTTGTACACTGTAACTAATAAAACATAGAAGTTCTTGACAAGACAAACACCAAAGCAAATATTTAACATATGCTATGTAACTAATAAAACACCTAATCTATAAATATAATTACTAGTTATATGTAGCCATATCCCCATTTCATACACTGTAACTAATAAAACATTGAACATTGATACATAGCTATAATCAATGAGTAGAGAAATATAAGCAACTTTACAAATTAATATACTAGGTTAAAATACACTTACTATTTTGTCTATCATTCATAAATGCCCATTATTGGCTGTTATTTATTCCCATGTCTAAAGCCAGCAATTCTAAGAACCATTGCCAATTTTCATAATTCTCTTTTGCCACAACATCCATGCAAAAGGATATATGCTGTCATTGCCATTCATCCCTACAGCTAAGGGTAGCTGGCCACAATATAAGCCCTTCAGGAAGCAACGATCCAAGGTAATTATGCGTATATAACCCTCCAATAATCCAGCTTTAAGTGAACCTAAACAAACATACATGCCTACAAAGTGAATGCATAAATGCAAGTTCAACTCATGAGAAATTGCAATTAGTTATAAACCCTTATAAATTCCAGTGCAATTCCAGGTTATACTAATAAATTGCAATTAGTTAGAGACATGCTTGAGAAAACCTCTTCATTACATTTGACCTTCACCGTTGACATGACATGGCATGGTTGCTTGTGGGGTCTTTCACTGTCGAGCTTGAGGTCGTACACTTAATCGTTTATCCTCTTGCCCCTGTTCTTCATGTTTGTTTGCTTGGGGACAAGCAAACGCTTAGGTGTGGGGATGTTTGATAAACGCCTAACTGTACGCATTATTTATGTATGTATTGCGTATTTATGGAGTATTTTTGTATGTGTGGATGCCCGTTTTCAGTCTAAATTAGTTTATTTCGTGTTACAGGCACAGAAGATACCGTGGGGAGCTCAACAATATGATTTTAGAAGAAATCGGCAGGGAAAAGACCATTTTCGAGCCCCTGGCACTGTAGTAGCACTGTAGCACGAAAACTTTGGCAAAACGGCTAAGTCTAGAGTTTCATGCGGGCTACCATGCGGGCACTGTAGAGGCCGCAGGAGGTACTGTAGCAATTTTACTGTAGCAACTTGCGCGATTTTCGGGATTTCTCGGGAATTTTCTCTCCCCGCATGCGGGGCCGCATGGGAGGCCGCATAGCTCGCTGGAATTGGTTTTAAGGGCTTTTTTGTCACTTTTGAAAGTGGGATTTTCTTTTGGGAGACTTTTGGGCCGCCGCCCCAGCCATTTTGGCGGCGATTTCCGGCGATCTACGGCACGAAGCTTCACCAAGAGGGAGACAACGTCGAAGGAGGAGATTGGAGGGAAGATCCAAGGCATTAAGGCATATTTTCAAGGTTTTCATCCATCAAGGGATTCCAAGGCTAGAGGGAGTGTTTCTTGCTTCATTTCTTGTTTTGTTATTCCTTGTATTTGTATGAGTTTTCCTCTTCAATGAGGAACTAACTTATTTGTGATTTGGACATGATGAACCTTGGGGTTGGCAGTTTGTATTTTGGATGATCATCTTTATTGATGCATTGTTTGATGTTGTATTTCTTTTATGGAATCTTGTAGTTTGTGGTTCATGCCTTGTGTACTTTGATGTGTTGATTTGCATGAGAACTCTGTATTTCAACTTCTAGGTTGTACTCGGTTGCGTGACCATCGCCCTTGTACTAGACACACTAGGCTTGGAAGGGATACATGTACGAATACGTCGTGACCATCGGGTATTTGTACCCCTCCAACCATTAGGTCTTGACCTAGGTTGAGTTCGGCCCTAATTTGGGATTTCCCTAGGTGTAAGGCAATCGTACGAGGATTTGGGCGGAAGTGATTCCGTATTCCAATACTCGTACCGGATTAGGGGTTATCACCGTGACCATCGGGGTGACCTAATTTAGGAATCTCTTGGCCCAACTACCATCATAACATTTCATCCTAAATTCAGGGCTTAATGACAATCCTAGGGGGATTCATTGTCCAAATCACGCCTTCGCATGTTTGATTCTCCCTTGTTTGCTAAATGTGTGTAGTAGTAGCCTGGATTTCATTTTAGTTATTTCTTTCTCCATTTTGTAAGTATTGCATGATAATCGAATTGTTAGGCTAGGAAATAGATAAAGGGGGAGTAATAGTAGTTCCTTGGCCCTTGGGAATACGACCCCCTCACGCGTGCGTGAGGGGTATTACTTGGCGACCCGTGCGCTTGCGGTTAAGTAATCAGCTCTCCATTCTTTAAGCTTGGTTATTTCAGCTTGTTGGTTAAGCCTGATAGCTTAGATTATTCCCCCAACCTTCCAAGATGGATCAGCTCTAAACTGTTCCAAATAAGTATTAGCTATCCATTGTGCACTTACATGCCAAATATTATGATCTCTTGTGCATTCATGTTTGAGGTTACCATACTTAATTTGAATGGTATTTCTATCCTTGTACAGGGGAGAAGCCCATAAATACCAAGAGCATCCTCATTTGCAAAAAGCTTTGCACTTGTAACTGTTGTTTGGCTTGAAATTCATGACGCACATGTTTTTTATCCCATAGTTTCTCCCAGCTTCTTTGAATTGTTTAAAGCTTCTAAATTTCATAATAATTCTGAATTGTGGATCTTTCATATCAGATTCTTCATTAAACTAAGGAAACTTTGGCGTTGCAAGATCCAATTCTTTCTCATCAGTGCTAGAGCATGATCCCAAATCTTCAGAGTCATCAATTTTAGAAGCATCATGATCAGAATTAGTCTCAGCCTCTTTTCCAACTGCTTGTGATGCACCATTCTCTTTTCCAATTGTTTTTGGTGCACCATCCTCAACAGTTGCTAAATTTTCTCCTCATCAGGTTCTTCTTCTTCTTCAGGATCTTCATCTTCAAAGTCTTCCTCTTAAGGATCTTCAAGCCCATCACTATGGAAGCTGTAATCTGAATCATGCATGTCATTTTCTTGTGAGTCACTTTCTTCATCTGTTTCCTTTCCTGTATCCTTTGAACGAACTACAATGTCTAATTCTGGTGCACCATCCTTTTCCAATATCTCCAATCCATCACTTGCATTTCCTTCATTCAAAACAGCTTCAACTGCACCTTGGCCAGCATTACTAGTACATCCTCCATCATTTGGCATATAAATTCATAATCCTTCTACAACCAACCTTTATTGTCATGGCAAGAGCATCCTTGTATTTTTTTAATTTCTAACGGTGCCTTTTCCCATCCAGTCACCTCCATTCACCAAAAAGTAATACCATCCACTTGTAGACTCAACTCCTTAGCCATGTTAATAATTTCTAGATAAGAGATTTTATCAGCACAGAGGTAATCAATATACCCTGGATTTTATATTTCACGACATATATGAAAAGGAATTTTAGAAATGTATATTTGTAGTTTTTGGTTATTCTAGGGATGCATATATAAAAATGATTTTTAAATCCTAATTAATAACATAAAAGAAAACTAACTAGTAGTGACACCTATGGATAAGAGGGTGATTATAAACCAAAGAAAGAGAATCAAACATAAACATAAATCATCATCACATCGCATCTCAATTAGACAGAGAATGAATGAAATCCAAGTTTGATTTTGAACTTGATTTGAAAAGAAGCCGGAAAATATTGAATTTCTATGAAATAAACCCAAGATTTTATTTTTATCACCATTTTGAAAATCTTGATGAGGGGATACAGATGATCAAGTGCACCCTAACTTTGAATCTGTTTATAACATGCACAACTTTAATTTGATTTCAATTAGGATGTTAATAATTATAAGAGACAAATTATACTAACATCGAAAACTTAAATAAGATTTGAATAAAAGAGGGCATTTAATAAAATTAAAATATGAGACTTGGAAATTTTGTACAAATCAAAGACCTGGTGCTTTCTTATTGTTCCAACTTGCATGTATAGAGATGTGATTGGGCCCCGGCCCCGACAAAGAACACGATTCCTCGCCACATCAGGGCCCACAGTCGGGGAATTTTTTCAGGGATTGCGATTGGGGCTAGGGAATATCCTCCCCACCCCTATATATATATAATATTTTATATTATAAATATCTATATAAAAATCGAACAAAAGCTCAGATATTGTATATGTTGGTACTTTGTATTAGGCCTTTAACAGGTTAATTACTTGTACTTGTAAATGAGTTTTTAAATTATTAAAAATTTTTATGGTATTTTTAGTGAATATTTTATAAATTTTATTTTAAATAATAATAATATTTTAATTTATTAATCATGGGCAGGAATCCCCGAACCCAAAAAAATCTTTGTATGGACTAGGAAGGGAAAAAAAATTCTCTTATCCGGGTTTGGAGCCAGGATCATTGATGTGATTAGAAATTTAGGATCAGAGTCAGATTTATCCCACATGAATCCCCACGCCGTTGACATCCCTACACATGTAGATTATTTAGGACTTGTTGGGTAAATTTCTTCATATGTACCTTATATAACCTGTTCAGAAGAGATATCAATTTAAAAGTACTTCAAAATTAATTATAAAACAATTTTCGAAACTTCAGATTTTATTGAAATAGGTTTTTTTTTTTATTTATAATTCATAGTATACTAATTGTTCATCATTAACATATTTTAAAAATATTTTTAGGAAAATTTATTAATTCAATAATATTTTTTTCTAAGAAATATGTGAAGGTAATCTTCCCTTGGATTTACACACTATTTAAATATATTAAAACAAACATAAATGTTCTTTATAAATTTATAAATTTATCTAATCAAATGCAATATTACACGTTACATTTAATCCAACATTATATTTAATTGTATTGTATTTTAACATTCATGGATTCTACCCGAAAATAAATTATATTTATAATTTATATTCAATCAAATAACTTTTAAAATAAAATAAAAGCACTAAGCCAGAAGGACAGAATATCATCCATATACACAGAGGAGCAAACAACAGGTTTATAGAAGATTTGAACTAAATCGTAGCATTTAACGAAAGCACAATAATGCATGATTATAATTATTGATTACTAGTAAGGAACTAATTTAGTGAACGTCAATAGGTTTAAGGAAAGTCGTTATATTAGTTTCAGAAGGAAAACTCCTACTGATAGGGAAAAACAAAGGATGTGAGGAATTTTAGCTTAATCACTGATTTAGTTTATTCATTTGCTTCTGTTTGCCATGAAGGCAGAGAATTGTCACGCCCCGAACCCGGCTCGCCGGACCCGGCGCGCGGACAAACGGCCGCAGACCTACAGGGCGTGAACCCCATAGGCCTGCAAGGCCTCAGAACTTGATACAGAGTAAACAAAACTAAAACAAACCAACAGATTTACAGGACTACAGACTCTACAGAGTATACAAAGCAGGGTACAAGAAATCCAAAATACAAAATACAAGAATACAGGGATAGACAATGACAAGAACTCAAACTTTACAACAGGAACGACAACATCCACAAACAGTCTTTCAAAGGCCACACTGGTCTACCACTCTTGATCTGAAAAGGATTTAAAGCAAATCCATGAGCTCACTAGCCCAGTAAGTAATCCAAAACAGTAAACTGAAACGAAAGTTCAAAACTAAAACTTGCACAAAATCAGAAACACAAAATAGTGTAAACAAAATCAAGAGACGAAGCAAGATGTAACATATTCCTGAGTGTGTCTCCAAATTTGCTATAGCTGCCAGAGGCCATTTCTTTACCCTCGGTGACCCGAGCCAGAATAACAGAGGTCATTTGTTTACCCTCGGGGACCCGAGACTGAATATCAGGTGGCCGTTGATTATTTCACCGAACGGACACGGTGCGAAACTGCAGTCTCATTTTCCAAAATTCCTTGTCGACAAGGTTAGGGTTTAACCCCCCACTGACAGGGTTGCACAAAGCTCATTTGGAGACCCAAAATCATTCAGATGCAAAAACTCAAAGTCGAGGTGCAGAATATTCAATTGAGTAGAAATTCAAAATTTCAGGATCCCATTTTAGGGATAAAAAATACGAGAATTAAAGATTAAGCAAACAAAACATTTAAAATTATTCAAAATATTAATTTCTCCAAACTAAAGCAAAACAAATATACAAATAAACAAATAATGAGCATAATTAAATTAGCCCAAATAATAGCATATTATACCAACATCTGGGTACATATGAAATACACAGTTTAAAACATTTAATATAATCAATTAAATGGAATCCCAATACTAGCATAAATAATAAATCGATTACCAAAACAAAGTGAAAAGTAATCACTTAATTAAAACAATTAAATAAAAATATCTTATAATATTTATTCAAAAATAAATAATTTCAATATTAACAAAAATACATGTATTTGAAATAAAATTCCATAACGAAATAATAGGCAATTATCTTGCCAATAATTATCAAATACTGAAAATACGAGGTTGACGGTGGATTACTTACCTGGTACAAGACGAAATTCCAAACCCTATCCGAACAACAATTTCAAGCCCCTCCTGAAGAGGTCCTACGACAAAACTAACATTCCTCGAGACTATATCGCCTACAAGGAAGCCAAGATATATACAAAACTTTAAGCAACAACAATCAACTAGTAAAACTTGCATTTAAGCTAGGGTCACCACCTATAAGCACCCAAAGCATCCACTAAAATACAATATAGGCATCTCATAAAAGGGTTGTGCAACCTTGCACCACTAGGACAAAGAAGGTGTTGGCATGGGTTTTCAAAAATATCAAGAGGTCCAATGTATGTGAATCTTATAGGAGGAAAGCAAAATGCACAATCTAACCATGATGCAACTTATATATATATGTAAATGCATTAAAATCTCCAAGTGGTAGCTTAACATATATCTATATATGCATGTATACAAAACCATGATGCAGCTCAACATATATATATATATATAAATGCATTAAAATCTCCAAGTGGTAGCTTAACATATATCTATATATGCATGCATAACCATGATGTAGAATCAATGCATATACAAAATATGTATATATATATCTCACTATGTTTGCTTAGATGTTGCAGGCCATGCATCATGCAAGTATATACATATAGTTGTATATATATAGGTTATAGCCAGATCAAAGGGAGGGAAAAGAAAGGTGCAGCTTAGATCATCTCTAGGAGATAAATGCTATGCTATAAACATGAATATCAAGCAATAATCCTTAGCACAAAGTAAGGCAAGATAAACATCAAATAAACCACTACTAGCTAAGGCATCAAGGATAATATTAACCCAAGCATTTACAACCACCACACTACCCAATCTTGAAGATAAAAGGCTAGATGATTACTTGGAAGAGTGAAAGATGAGGCAAGGAAATCTATGTGGTTGTGTTCACATCCTCATCGTCGGAGTTCGCCGGAGGTTCGCCGGAGGTTCCAGTCCGGCCAGATTCTCTCTCTCTCTCTCTCTCTCTTTCTCTAAGGCACACACACACAACCAGGGAAGATGGGTAAGAGGAGGAGATTTCTCATGGCTTAACTCAACAACCCCAGGATGCATAGCAAAAGCAAGGAAAAGTTTAAAGACAAGCTCCCCAAAATCAAGGCTTGCATGGAAATAAGGTGCAGGAATTAAGGCTTGCATGACTTTTACAAATGAAAGGGGACAAAAAAGCTGGAGCCCACAGAATGATGCAAATTTTTTATTTGAGCAATTAAATCCCTTCAGAATGAATATGTTTATCAGAACAATGTTTGACACTTTTAAGACAAAAGTTCTGTTTCTTTGTTCTCTTAAAAATCAACCACTTAGAAGAACTTACAGAAAACACAGGCCACTACCTGAAGCCCTGAAACACTCAAAAGAGACAACAACATTGTGATTCCAATCATGAGACCACACAACCAGATATTTCAAGCGCACAGAGAGCTTTTTCTTTCTTATGTTTATTCAGCAGCTTTAAGCACTCAACTGGAGATTTCAATGGACTTGATCTCAGGCTTCTTGACCTCCTTCTTTGGCACTGTGACGGTGAGCACCCCATTCTCCATGGCCGCCTTCACCTGATCAACCTTTGCATTTCCCGGCAGCCTGAACCTCCTGATGAATTTGCCGCTGCTCCTCTCGACACGGTGCCACTTATCATTCTTCTCCTCTTGTTCCTTGCTCCGCTCTCCGCTGATCTGTAGGACCCTGCCCTCTTCCACTTCCACTTTCACCTCCTCTTTCTTCAATCCCGGGAGGTCAGCCTTGAAGATGTGTGCCTCGGGCGTCTCCTTCCAGTCGACGTGAGTGTTGGCAAAGGCGGCAGTGTCACTAACGAAGTTGGAGCGAGGCACAGACAGAGCATCGTTCAAGAAACCGGAGAAGCTGCTACCAAAGGGATCCCAGACATCAAAAGAGAATGGGTCGAAGACGCTGCCCCTGCGGATGATCGACATCTTCACCAAAAGGCAAAAAACAAAGCGCTATAAAAGAAATAAATGAATGCAAATGCTTAGCGTGCAGGCGATTAAACTTCACTCGATGCTCTGCCCCGGACTTTAGAAGAGAATTTATAGAGAGGTTGGGCCCATCTTGCTCTTGTTTTCCAGAGTTGTCTACCGGCTCCAAGAATCCTCCACGACCATCCACACTATTCCAGAATAGTCTTAGCAAAAGCCGCATCATAGGGCTGCGTCATCAGCATCACATTCTAATTTTAAATTCGCGTTTCTTCGAGATTCCAGAGGAGCAAAAGTTATCAATAGGACACGCATCTTAAAGTATTACTCCTTGTTTTGGAAAGCATTTCCCATCACTGAACAGTGGCTGGACAAATCTCCTCTAATGGAAGTGGAAAGATTGTTCCAAGGCTTCCGCCATTGCCTCTTATAAATGAACTTATTTTTTATTTTTTACGTTATGTTATTTTAATGATTTTAATTATCATGTTAATTAATTTAATTATTTATTGTATGATTAAAATTAATTTTTAAATTTTGTAAATTTTTAATTAAATTATTAATCTTATCACTTTTATATTACTTCTTATGTTATATTATCTTAACTATCATATTAATTACTTTCACTATTAATTGTTTAATTAATTAATTATTTAATTTATTCCTAAATTATTAAATTAATTATTGGTTGTTGCATTTTTTTAAATATAATTACTAACCCAATAAAAACTCACTTTGTCATTTTTTTTGTGAGCATGAAAACAATATTAATAAGCAAGAATTGAAGAAGATAAATATACAGTTGGAGCTTGAAAAATTCAAAGCCTTCCAACAACTGGCCTTTTTTTCTTTTTGTTGCTTCATATCGGGCTCATCTAATTCATTAAATAATAATTCAATCCAAAGCATAACCGTTTTTTGAAACATTCAATTTAATTAGGCATTTCACTTAAACCTCTAACATTTCATTCAACCAAGATATCAATCAATTTATTTTGGTAATAGATATTGATTAATAAATGCTTTCTTAAAGAATATTCACTAACCTTAACAATCAAAGCAATAAACATTTATAGGACTCATGATCCATTCAAAAGCATAAAGTTTTTGTTTACTATAGAGTACAGCCAAATTCAAAGTTTACAACTGAAATCATTAATTTAGTTCGAACTATACTAATTTATCAAGTTCAAGATTAATTTAAATAATCACATGCAAAGGAATAGTCAAAATGAAGGAGAGACCAAGTATCATGTCACCATGAAACCAAGTGTGATGTCAACATGAAGAAGTAAGGAGATGAAGGATACTAGGGACCAAGTATGATGTTACCATAAAAGTGTACTGTCAACGTGAACAAGTAATGAGATAAAGGAAAATGCAGGTGAACTCCACTTGAAAATTTGGTTTTATAGTACACATCTAAATCGCATATAGCTTTAGACAAACATGGAGTATTTTCACTAAAACCAATTAAAACATGCACACATGTTAAAACATAAGAATAAATTATCTATTACACATTAAAATATGATATTCAAGGGAAACCATTCTAACCTAATGGTAAAGGCATATCATCAATTAAAATATGCACATATAATGGAATTCTTAATTGATTAATTTTTAACTAAAATCTAAGAACAACTTTCACTCAAAGTTTTATCTATGCCCAGTGTCACGCCCAATCATTTATCTCTGAAAGTTTTAACTATCTCATAAACAAGAAATCCAAAAAATTTTCAAGAAAATTTTAAAAATTATGCGTAACAACAAGAATTCTGATTTTTCAAATAAATTCTCTTATCAAACAAGTCTACAAATGCATAAGAATAGTTCCAATTTTTTTCTATGCATATATTTAGGGAAGCGGCAAACCCACATAACTGCATGCAACCATCTTCGTTTTTGGCCTTAGATATATATATGGAGTATTATAAAAGTCATATAAGGCATTACTATGATACATGGAGCCTTAGACAACCTAGTTATAGGACTTTATGATATTGAGTTGTATATACAAATACAAGCACACATCTAAATCAAACAGAACAAAATTAGATCTTGTGTGCATAGTTATAATTCAAATACAATTTAGAACACCCACAGCTTCACCAAATTTAGGACATAGTTCACTAAACTCACCTTTGAACTAAGAATCTAAGAGAATTTAAAATCGGTTTGCTAAAACTGACTAGACATACTCTACATATTGAGTTATGACACAAATCGAGCAAGAATTAGGTACTAAAATATAAGAAAATCATGCCTATCAGCATATACATGTGATAACTAGTTCACACAAAATATGTTGCTCTATATGTGCAATCTCTTGTGGACTTAGATATTTGTTATACCCATTAGCAAGACATATATAACAAAATTATTGGACCAATAAAATAACAAGGATTATAGTTACATTAGTAGTTCCTTTTAGAGTCAAAGTAATTGGCACATGTCTCTCAAGAATGAAACATCATCACACATAAAACATGTCAAACATACACTGGTTTTGGTGAATGTCCTCAAATAGATAATAAACTAAAAAGCAAAAAAACTGAGAAATATGACCACCAATTTAAAGGAAATGTAGGTCCAAATAATAGTCCTTATGATATAAATAAAGCAAAGCATGGAAATCTAAATAGGCTACAAGTTGTTAGAGTAAAAGCCACTAACTCAAAGCTTGCTTAAGTCTTAAAATGATACTTCTTAATAATCAAAATGTAATCATTCTTAAAAATCAGAACGTGATTAGGAAGAGTTCCACTCTGTGATAAGAGAAAATCATTCTTCTGCATTTGTAATTAAGTGGTACATAATAGTGTGTTTTTGCAAGAATAATAATAATGAAAACTATGTCATAATGATTATTCCACCAAAAGTTGTGGTAAAAAAACTTAACAATCTGTGAAAAGAAAGAGCCATAGGCAGAGACAAAGTATGAGATCAAATCCTGTGGTAAAAAATCATTCTTCTTTGGCTAAAATTCTTCTACCCAAATTGAACAATACAAACACCAAAGCAACCACTAACTTATGCTCAACCAGAAGAGGTCACAAAAAGCCATACCACTGCAATAGGGATAGAGTTTTTCAAATTAAGGCTGAATTTGACAGAGAAATCCTACAAAAAAAAAGTAATAATAATGCTCTTTAAATAATAAAAAGTTCTTGGAAGCTCAATAGAACCAATAAAGTTAGGAGTATCTTCAATTCATGGTAGAATAATGGCTCTTGAGACTGGCCAATGAGTGAAAGATAATGGTGGCAGTGGTAGATTAGGATTGTAAGGAGTAGAAAGTGCCCATGACTAGGTGACGATCGCGGCAGCGGCGGATTAGGGTTGAAGGGGAAGAGAGAGGTATGGGGGTATGCTTCTGATCACCGTCATTTGTGGAATTTTCATTCCTTGTTTCCCTTATGTGATACGCACATGAAGGATACTATAATATGGGATTTTGTTTTACAACCAATTTGCCTGTAAAACAAAATAAACCATCTAATATATCTTGAATTACAATAGCTTTAGAAATCCAATGATTCAAACACTACCTTAACCTACATTGTAATTCACAAAAGCGCCTGCTTGTGCAAACTCGGGTTTGTGTGATTTTCATAAAAAGTCTGCTTTGATGAGTTTGGATTTTTTGCTCAACCTATATTATTTAAGCAATTTGATGATAGCATTTCTTCAAAATTTTGATTTTTAGTTGGTGGAGAAGTAGGGATTTGTTTAGCATCAATAAGAATAGAACTATTTTGATCAAATTTTTGGGGGCACGGAAACAATTAGTAGGCACTTCAACAATGTGTTACTTGTCATTTGTCATAAGGACAACTTTGTTAATCTCTAGAATGTACTTGCTGTTAAACATTAAGAACAACCCAAACTAATATCTTATTTTATATTAAGTCAACCTTTAAAAGACACTCTGCTGTGAATATATGAGTTGGTTAATTTTCACAATAAAGGTGAAATCAATTTCAGAAGAGTCTCAGATAAATTCCACAAACTTCAACATTAACAACTTTAGATGATGAAACTAAGTTCAAATACAAGTAGAGCAGAAGAAAATAAAACACAGAATGTAAGATAACTGGGGTTGAATTCTCTCCTAAACTAGCCGCCTAAGAAGATGAGCAGAGTTCCTCGCCGGAGAACTCATCACAGGCCTAAGACTTTTCTCTGAATACTTGCTTACCCTTTCCTCAGTTTCTTCCCCTCCTTACTAAGATCTCCTTTCCCGCCTGGCATCACATAACTAGCCATCCCTTTAATTGCTAGCTTGTCAATCCTAACGAAGTCATGAAACTTCGTGCTTTTCCTTTTCTCTCTAATACCCTTTTGCCAGGTCAACAACAACAAATCTTCAACTTCATTCGCCATACGAGCATTGACCCCACTTTTTGACCCAACCTCCCACTTGCCCGCCATGTGAGGATGTTGAAACCCTCTTAGCCTTGGCGCCATTTTCTCTATTTTCATAACACACTCTTATAGTAGTTTAGAGAATATGTTAATTTCTATTCAATTATTTAACAATAGGATCACATCAAGCTATTAGATGGTGTTCATATAGTTGCATTTGTCCAACCACAAAATCTACCACATTTTCATGGTAGTAAAGACGCAAACAACATAATACTAGTAATGGTGAACTCCAACTTCAAATTATGTCTTGTTGTGATGGAAAGGATTGACCATTGACTTTTTGTCTTGAAAGATGCATTATGACAACTAAAATATTAGAGTTAATGATTATAGAAGGTTGATTGCACAATTTTGGTGTATGTGCTTAACATAAAGTATTATTTAATAGATGTTGGTTGCATGACCAAAAATTCGTTGATCACTCTCCGTCATGGACTTTAGTATTATTTGATGGATCATAGTGGCTATACATCAGCGAACCATAAAAGAACTATTTAATCAAAGGCACTCAATTTTGCACAAGTGGATCGAGTGTGCCTTTGAGATACTTAAGAGCTAATTCAAAACTATTACGTTATACCTATTCTTTCAAAATATTACTCAAGTCCAACTAGATGCTTATTTCTATATAATTATATTACCCGTGCCAATCCAAATCACCAAATCTTTCAAGTGTTCAACTCATAAACTAAAGATGTTCTAATCATGTATCAAAGCAAGAGTTATCAACAACAAAGGGTAAAACGATTAAAAATATGTATGCAAGGCCTTAGAACCTATGTTAGAGTAGGAAATGTAACCTAACAAAACTACAACTTATAGATGTCAAAATACAATAGAGTTCAAAATTTACAAGATTTCCAACATGCAACACTTTGAGTTCACAACACGGACTTAAACTACACTTGGGTACATATGCTACTTAAAAACTCCCGTTAATCTATTATACTCCTGAATTGAAAAAAAATTAACAATAAGATTATGGGCTTCACAACTCAATAAGTAAGCGATTAAAAATATTTTGGGATCAAATAGAATTTTGAAATTTCAACTTAAAAGAAATAAGAAAAAATCATAGCATAAATTTATCAAAACATAATACTTGAACATGAGATTGATTCAATAAATATATAATATACAACTCATCAAATTATCAAAATATAGGACTCGAAATTACTATGTCTAAAAAAACATATCCGAGGTCATTTGTTTAACCTTGATGATCCAAGTCACAATTTCAGAGCTCATTTGTTTACTCTTGGTGACCGAGCTAGAATATCATAAGCTGTTATTTTATCACCGATCTAACGACGCGAAACTATAGTCTTTTAATAGAGTTTGATGTTGACAAAGTCAGCGTTTAACTCATAATAATACGGTTAGTGCATAGTTAATTAGATACTAAACATAACTATACCAAAAGTTTTACTGTCTAAAAATTAGGCAAAATATCCTAATTACAAACCAAAGATTTGTAGAGTAATTCATAGAGCAAAAATACTAAATTCATATGATCCTATTTTCTATATAAAATAATTCAATTATATTAAAACACAAATAACAAACTTAATATTCAAATAATTAACAAATATAACCCAACATAGGAAGGAATTAATGATTTAGCGAAAGAATATTGATTCAAAAAATTTAAAAAATAAATAATAACATATTACGAATGAATCAATACCCAACAAATGATTAAATATTATATAAATAATTTAAAAAGAATTTAAATAAATAAATAAATTCATAATTTAGAAAAATAAAAAATTATATGTATACATAAATTTATATGTGGTGTTACTTACTAGACTAACTCGTAAACAACTCCAAATTCTTACTCCACAACAAATTCTTCAGTATACCATAAATTTAGGAAGTACGCTTATTAGCTCCACCATCAAATAATTTTACATTTTGTCAAGGGAGTGTAAGATGATTTGAAGATATAATATGAATTGCTCTAGAGGTTACATGACCATTTAACAAGGCATCAAAATTAAAGATTTAGGAGGGGTAACAATGGCAAAAGGGCAAGCTACTTTCTCAATCTAATGGCCCTTAAGCAATTCACTATAAGAGGAAAAAGTTTGCTAGCTATAATATGACGAGGATGTGAGTACGAATCAAAAATAATATTTGCCGAAAACGCATTGAAGTTCTATTATCAAAACAAATGGCTAGACAAAATCCTAAACATGATTAAGAAAGCATGTTTCAACTCCTAGAAATGATGATAAGCTTACAAGGCCTAATAGGTAAAATTGAGGATTAAAAATTTCATAATATACTCAAATTATAAAAGAAAGAAAATAGCATAAAGAAAATCTGGTTTACGGTGTAACTATTCTAAGATCACCTACTTGTAGTCACACATGAAACTCCCTATGAAGGGTTTCTGTAACTTCCGTCCCTTTCCACCAGGTAATCCAACAAGGAAAAAGGGAGGCATGCTCCTTTGCTTTCCTATTAGGTCAATTTTGGTAGATATGAGAGAAAGGTAATGATGATCACAGACTCTCGACATGATAAGATGTGATTAGGGAATTTAGTTGTTGAGATCATAGTTTATAAAGATCAGTTTTATCAAACAATAAAGGTAAAAGTAATCATACTTTTATTTTTGAAAAATTTTAAATTTTATCTAACAGTGGGGATATAATCAAGGTGTGGGATACACAACTTTCAATTATCCTCCTTCAAATTCCCTTTAATGATGGTGCACTACTACTTTCTTTTATATTAACCCAAATCTTGAATTATGTTTACGTGATTCCAGCTATTTCACAGGCTTTGTTATTTTTTTTTGTTTAACCTATTTGTGTTTTTGTTATAGGTCGTGTTGAACAATGTAGTATAAACCCATTTTGTGTTAATTTCAGTTAGGATAGGTACAATATTTCTTTAAAGCCCTTGTTCATCATAAAGTTATTTAATGTGATTAATATAGAATTCCCTAACACTAAGTTCAATTAATTTACTAACTCACAAGGAAATGGAAGGCGATCATCAACATTGAACAAGGTGTATTATTTTGTAGTGGTAGTTCTAAAGGTAGATATAGTACATGTAGTACTCTTCTTAACAAGCATTGGAAACTTGAATATGACAATTTCTTTATTCTTGTACTACTATATTTTTAATAAAATTCTTAAATGTGAGGAAATGTCACAAAAGAACAAGTTTTTATCTTAGTCACCACTACTATGAATGTTACATTCCATACTAATTTAACAATTGAGAACTTTGAGAATTATTACAAGACAATTAATATAAAGTATATGGAAATAAAGAAAGTAAATCAATTGGTTGAAACAATAAGCTCAAAATAATCACCCTTGACAGTATAGTATATAAATCATATTTTAATGTAAGTTACATAGATATTTAATTTGAATCTTTTCACATAGATAAAAAAGAAGTATCTAATGAACTTTAAATAATATTAGCAAATCTAGTTACAAGACTATATATAAACAAACTAAAAGATATTTATAAGGATCAATGTAAAATTTGTGGTGGTGACAATGCTATTAATTAATATAAGACTCAATATTTGTGAACTTTGGTGAAGGGTTAGATGGTGAAGAAGTGGATCTCAATAATGGTCAATGTAAAATTGAAGGATCAAAACACCTGTTGTGGCAAAGAGAATGAAGGTGTTTGTGGAAATGCTCTTCAGTTGAGCATGCTATGGCTATTGATTCAAGAAAGGAGAACTTTTGGGAAAAACTTTTCAAAGTGTTCAACCAGCCAACTAGCGTCAAGCACTACTTCATTTTATATATAACAAAATACCAAACATCAAGACACATCCCATTGGCTAGACTTCCCACTGACTTGCTATTGGCCACACTTTAACTTAACTGATTCCCCATTTTCTGGTTGCTAACTTCTAGAGATTCTAAGAGCATTAAATGCTCTTTTCATTACAAAACAAACACTAGAGTAAACTTAACTTAAGCTTAAACATAGTGCTCTTAATAGCAACTTAACTCTATGCTAGTGCATTAACAGTAGCACGCATTCTACCTTGCACCCCATGTTATAGATCTCTGACCAAACCAGCTTTAGTTCACTGCCGACAGCAACTTCTTGTCATCTTTGATGCACAACTTCGATCACATCTTCAACATCTCCTTTGATTAATGCATGCAAATCCTGAGCATGCTCCTTCTTAGCAGTAGAGAGGAACTTGGTGAAAATATTTGCAAGTTTCTCATTAGTGGAACAATGATGCAAAAGACCACTCCTTCAGCAACTAAGTCTCTAATGAAGTGAAATCTCACATCTATGTGCTTGATTCTACTATGATGTGTAGGATTCTTTGCCATAACAATTGCTGACTGATTGTCACACCATAATTTAGTTACTTCAGTGAATACAAGTCCACAATCCTGCAAAATTCTTCTAAACTAAAGCATTTGTTTGCTGTAGAAATGGCAGCAATGTATTTAGAATCTATTATTGATAAGGCAACTATATATTTTTTTTATACACAAGAAATGGCACTTGAGTGCAGGTGAAAGAACATCCTAGTTGTGCTCTTGCGATCGCACATAGAGCATCCCTAATCACTATCCAAGAAAGATGCTAAGAGCCTCTCATTACCATATGAATGCCACAATCCACAATCTTTGCTTCCTAAAAGATACCTCAGTATCTTCTTAGTAGTAGAAAAATGACTTCTTCTTGGATGATTCATGAACATTGATAAAAATTTATTGAAAATTGATATCAGGATGGGTTAGATTTGGGTAGAGCAGCTTCCCAATTAAGCTCCTATACATTCTCGGGTCAGTGAACTCATTAGGTGTATCCTTCTGAAATTTCTCATTTACTCCCATTCGATTTAACACTGGTTTTCACTTATTCATATTGAGTTGATGTAATAAATTCTCAATGTACTTCTTCTATCCAATGAAAATTCCATCTGATTGTTTCTTTACTTCCAATTACATGAAGTAACTCATCACTCCTAAATCAGACATACTGATGCGCTTACCATCTCACTCTTAAATTCTTCAAGTATGATAGATGAAGAACTTGTATATACAATATTGTCGAACTACAGGCTGATCAATTGAATTTCTCTATTCTTTCCCTTCTTCTTGTAAAGTGTGTGTTCACTCTCACTTCTACTAAAACTAAGCAGCTTAAAATGCTGATCAATCCTAAAATACCATGCCCTAGGTGCCTGCTTTAGTCTATAGATAGTCATTTTAATTTGCACACCAAGTGCTCTTCTCTTCCACCACATAGCCTTCTAGTTGAGAAACAAACACCTCATCTTGAATCTCCCCATTCAAGAAGGCTAATTTCAAATCAAAATGAAACACCTACCATCCTGAGTGAGCTACAAGTGCAAGGACCAACCTTACTATATATAGTGGAACTACTGGTGAAAATACTTCATCATAATCAACATCTTTCTTCTGTGAATATCTCTTAGCCATCACTCTTGTCTTTAGCTTTTGTACCTGACCTTCTGACACACCCCTTGCATGTGTCCACAAGTTCATAGGTTGTTCAAGTAGTAAAGTGTACCCAACGGGTCTGGTAGTTGAATCCATAGGGAAAAGGAGTACTAGTAATAACTGTAACCTCACTATCTAGCCTAATCAATGATATGAGTATGGAAGTAATCAATTTCAAAAACAAGTAAACAAGGAAAGAGAAGTAGGAAAATAGAGAAATATAGAGGAATCAGTCAAGATAGATGGGGTACCCGGACAATATTCCCCCTAGGATTCTTAAGTTAAGTGCAAGACTAAAATTACGCTTTGAGATTAATTGAGTTATGAAAATTGAAAAGCATGCCAATCTCAACCGGTGATTAGTCCCCTATGAGGTCCTAGCGGAAAGAAGGCTCTCGACACCTCACACTATATATGACTACTTGATGTTCTATCGATTTCAAATGATAAATCCTATTCCTAAATATAGATCTAACCCTTTGGTCTAGGTGAAAGATCCCTAATCTCCTACGAGGTCTTGGAGGAGAATTCTCTCGACATCTCTCACAACATATGATTACTAAGAGCTCTTGAAGTATGGAGGTAGAGTAAACAAAACCAAAGGGAAAAGGGGACACGTTTCGCTACCTCTCAACCCTCTTCAACCTTGGTAAATCTAATTCTAGTGGTGGTGGTGGCTTGTCACTAAGATGATTAGTAGCTCTCAATCCTAGTGTCACTCTAAGGAAAAGTAATCATGAAGCATACAAGATTGTTAACTCAAATGCATACTCAATTAAAGGGAACACAATAAAAGTCAATAAAAACAATAAATCATAGGGTTTACATGTCCAAGAACCCACCAGGGTTTAGCTCTCCATGGAGCAATACAATATGCAATCAATCAATGAATGAAAACACATGAAACCATAAAGAAAATCCCCTTTAGATCTGTGCTAATGGTCTTCAAGAGATGCTTCATTTTCTACAAGAGTTCCTCCAATGAAGCTAGGGCACACCCATCCGAATCAATGTCATTAACGGCTCCTCCTATGTCTATAACGATGAAGAAATCCATGAAAGCTTATGAAGCACTCCCATAAGTGTAAAGATCTCCTCTCCAAACCCCTAGGTGGCTTTACCCCAAATCTTTTGGAAAAAGATGTGAAAACCCTTGGTTGAGCGGCCTTTAATAAGTGAAACATGGATATCCACACGGCCTCACCACTACCGTGTGGAGGATGTGTGAAAGGATGTCTGGGATTCTGTTGCTCCAAACGGTTGAGGTAACTCCTGAAAACTATCCTCAAGCTTGTACACACACACACATGACTACCTCCGTGTCCTGCTAACAAGTCAATCGGCTTATAAACTCTTCAGGAGTTGGCACATGTGCACTTCTAGACAATCCAACTTGAGTTTTTATCCTTGAAGCTTGCTAAATCATCTTAGAAATGTCCCCACAACCCTTTCTTCACTTCTTTCTCATCGATTCCCTTCACATGCCCTAATTGCACAAAAAGAACACAAACACATGATATTAATGGAAATATATAAATATATTCATGCTCAGAGTGCATAAAATATGTGAAAAAATATATATCAAAGAAGCACTTATCACCTTTTGCGTTGAATTTAATCTTAAAGATCCACTTAAGACCCACTTTCTTCTTTCCTGCCTACAACTCACACAACTCCCAAGTGTTGTTGCTTTTGATTGATTAAATTTTAGCATCCATGGCCTCTTGCCACTCCCTGTGCTTCAGTAGCTCTTTCTATTCAATTTGAACAGTAACATGCAAGGCAAACATGCATGTATTATAAACATATGTCAATAACTTTGTTCTCCTTGGAGGTGACCCATCATTAGGTGTAGTTCGAGTACTTGGTATCTCCCTCACTGAGCTATGCCCTGATGACATTGCACCATCTCCAGATACCTCTTAAGTGTCTTCAATTCTGAAAGTGCTATTGATTGTAGTAACTAGATCTTCGGTTGCCCCATCGACTAATATAATTAAGTCACCTTGCTTGCATGCTCTCCACTTCCATCGTGAGCTCTCATGGAATACCATAACCCTACAAACAATTACTTAAAAGGTAATTGGATTATAGAGTTTATATGCTTTGGACTCTGAACATTACCCAACAAACACATATCTCTCTGACTTCTCATCAAGTTTTTTGTTGCTTATGTGAAGGAATGAGAGCAAATGAAACATATCCAAACACTCCAAGATAACTTACATTGGGTTTAACTCCATGCCAAACTTTATATGGCGTCTTGTTGTGTAGAGCTTGCATTGGAGATCTGTTGATAAGATGCATAGTAGTTGAGGTTGCTTCTCTCTAAAATTTGGTTAGAAGATCACTCCTTTTGAGGAACCCTCGTGCCAAAGAGAATGAAGGATCAAAACACCAGTTGTGGCAAAGAGAATGAAGGTGTTTGCGGAAAGGCTCTTCTGTTGAGCATGCTATGGTTGTTGATAAGTGCTTGATTATACATGTTTTACCTACTTGTTTTACATACATTGAGCATCATTTTACCATTGATTATGTCTCATAAAATGTATTTTGGTGTTCTTTTATGCAATTAGGTTGTGGAAGTGTTAAAGGAGGAAAAGGAAGCAAAGATGGGTTATAAAGACGTATTGTTGGGAGCTTTTGTACAACACAAGTGGCAAGGCACAAGAGGGGATCATGCACATGAGGGTGTGTGCCAACTTCCTGAAGAATTCAAGATAATTTGTGCGATGGAAGGGCACAAGGGCAGTCACACCTTCATGTCCCAACTTGTGTGAAGATAGTTAAAGCTCTCAAATGATGATTCGAAGGAGGAGAAGTCTTATAACTCACCACATGGACGTGTGCCCGACCATGTGGCCTCAAGATGAGAGAGTTTGGATCATGGTTATGAAGAGTACTGTAGCAAAACACTGTTCATTTCGCTGTAGCAGTACTGTAGCGGAATTACTGTTCACGCGACCGCGTCAAAATCCCACGCGACCGCGTGGGAATTCTGCAGCCCACGCGATCGCGTGGGATCTCACGCGGTCGCGTGAAGACACGTGACTGGCGCGATTCAGACTTATAAATAGGCCGTTTCGCCGATTCTTTTGATATCTTTTGTGTGCCTTTTGAGAGAGGAAGCGGCTAGGGTTTGAGGAGGAGGTCTTTGCCGAATTGAAGGGCCGTTCTTCACCAACTTTGATAGTTCTTTCCTCCGTCATAGCATCGAGGGAGTCATTGGCAACCTAGCTTCGGAGAAGGATCCTTCAAGACGTTGAGTGACCCATCAAGGCCATCATCACGAATTCAAGGGGGTTTATTTCCATGGTTTACATTGCTTTTCATTGTGTTATGTTTTGCTTTGTAATAAGCCCTATGGAGGGCTAAACCCTAGTAGATACTTGGGCATGTGAACCCTAGGTTTCGATTCATGTATTGACTTTCTTTATGCTTTCTTTTAAATCCGAGTTTATTTGAGTTTCAATCTTGTTTTATCATTGCTTGCATGCCTTATTGATTCGTATGGTTGTTTGGTATGCTTGATTTGTTGCCTTGGTGAGAGAGAGGTCTCCATTAGGGTTAGAACATATGAGATTGAAGAGGGTTGAGAGGGTGAGTCATGAGATAGTGGAGCGTCCCCTTTCCCTTCCGATTAAGTGTTTCCTATCTCAGTATTCCCTAAGATTTATGCAACCATATGGGGTGTGAGGTGTGAGATTGATAGATTTCTCCGCCGGGACTTTTGTAAGGGGTTAGGGATCTTTCACCTAGAAGTAGGGTTAGATCTAATTTTAGGAATCGGTTTCACTCTTAGGTATCCCTAAAACTCATTGCGGTCATATAGGGTGTGAGGTGTTGAGATTGAGTGAATTCTCTGCTGGGACCTTGTAGGGGACTAGTATCGGTGGCCTGGAAGCAGGGATCGATTGTTCTTGGATTACCTCGACTCATAGAACTTGGTTTAGAAGCATTTAGTTAGTTTTGCACTTCATGATAGAACCTAGGGGGATCATTGCCCGAGTATCTCATCTTCATTGATTGAGATCTCCTTTACCTTTTCCTTTTATTTGTTTTCTTTCTTGCGATTTTCTTATTTTACATATTACATTCAATTGCTCCATATTATTGTTTCGACTAGATAACTAAGAATCAGTCATTACTAGTACTTCCGTTCCCTGTGGATTCGACTACCCACTCACCGGGGTAATTATTACTTCGACAACCCGTGCACTTGCGGTACACACAAGCAAAAGGGTGTGTCAGTTGTTGATTCAAGAAAGGTGAACTCTTGGGAAAGACTTTTCACAATGTTTAACCATCCAAATAACATCAAGCACTACTTCATATTATATATAACAAAATACAAAACATCAAGACACATCCCACTAGCTAGATTTTTCAACTAACTTTCCATGGGCACCACTTTAAATAACCGATTCCCTGTTATCTGGTTGCAAGAAAACACTAGAGTAAACTTAACTCAAACTTAAACACACTTCTCTTATTAGCAACTTAACTACATGGTAGTGCATTATCTTATTAGCAACTTAACTACATGGTAGTGCAATAACATTAGTACACACTCCACCTTGCATCCCATGCTATCCAACTCCGACCAAATCAACTTCAATTCACTGCCGACTGCAACTGCTCATCATTCTAGATACACATCTTCGATCAAATCTTCAACAAAAATATCACTAACAATGTTGATGGTGCTAATTATAACTTAGACCCATAGGTTAATAATAGCACTACAACTTCCATTGCTTTTACAATCTAATGGGCCATTAGAAAAGGTAAGACAAAAACCTAAGACACATCATTTGTAGACCTCATCAAGATGGTAAAAACGATGGCTAAGCCCTTTAAAAACTCTATGTTTTGGTAATAATATGTTCTACCTTGACCTGAAGTTGAACTCATGACAATTGTTGAAATATCTCAGAAATAGGCAATGCATACATCCACCTAGTTCCCATAAAAGGCACAACATGTGATCGCTTGCTTGCAAACATTTTTTTAATGCTATTTAAACTCATCTATATAGGTATGTTGGATAGTAAACATGCAAAATATGCAATGACATAAAATACTAGCATAGAAAAATTGTACAAAAAAAATTGATATCACATAAGCCAGTGTATCCATCCTAGGACATGATCAAACATGAAACAAAGTCAGACCTAGACAACATAGAAAAAAATGTTCTAGACATACTAGAAAGGGCCATCATAATGTTGTTTAATTTGTAGTGGGTTGTACGAGTCTCCACATGGAAAATAATGAATAATAAAGTGGATGAGTACCATGGTAACTCAAAAAGATGATAGAGAACATTGTAAAATCAAAAAGTGGTTAAACTAGAGGAAAAGTATATAACCCATTATCAAAACTACATATTCTAAACAAAAGCAATACATTGTAGTTGCCAATTATATCATGTACAAAACAAAGTAACAAACTCATGTATAGAATATAGTAAATAAAAGCTAAGGTACAAAGCTTAGTTGACAAAATTCTAATATAAAATGTAGCAAATAAAAGTTAAGGCCTGCACATTAAAAACCAAATCTTGCGCTTGCTGAAAAGTAACCTAACCTAGTGATAAGTGCATAACTATACATATTTTTCAGTTAATATTTAGAGTTTTTTTTACATGGTTTCAAGGTAAATTTCTTCTTTTCTAGTATCTCAATCATTCAAATTATGTTTTAGGTTGTAAGTCAAGTGTCTAGAATAAAAATAAAAACTCAAATAGGTTTTGACTAATTTGAAGCTATTTTGATTGCATGAAGAAGATTCCTGAGAGTTACACAGTTGGAAACACAACCCTACCTATTGTTGTGTTAATAAACCTCAATGATCAAATTTTAAACTATGTTTATCTTGTGATTGTTTTGGATAATCTCATATTTTTTTGAAGTACATGAGAATGAGCACACCCATGTTGTTGCCAATGTTGATAGAGTTCTGACACGACCCCTTGCGTGTATCCCGCAAGTGCACGGGTTTGTCGAAGTAATAAATTTACCTTGGTGAGAAGGTAGTCGAATCCACAGGGAATAGGGAGATAGAATATAAGGTTTCACTAATTAAGCTATGCAGAATACGGAGAACGATAATAAGATTGATGAGTGAAAATAATGCAAAGCAATAAACTAAATAGAGAGATGGAAGAAAGAAGTGCAAGTAGGAAAATCGAGAAGGACTAACAATGAGTAAAGGGGGGTATCCGGACAAGCTACCTCTAGGGTCTATGTTTCAAGTGCAAGACTATAATATTATGCTCTCCTATTAATGTCAATTGAGTCGAGGATATCCTAAGACTCACGGTCCCAAACCTAAGGACAACCGTGACTAACTCCAACACTATGCCCCGGTATTAGGATTCACAACACCCTTCACTCTGTCACCTAGATGACTAAGCCCCATGGGAGTCCATCTGCCTAAACCTCACACTATGTGGAGTTGCATTATGCTCTAGGGATTCCTAGTGATTAAACCTGTTCCTATACGTAATTCTAACCCTTTGGTCCAGGTGGAAGAATCCTAGTCTAGATTGAGCCCCAGCAAATAGGATTCACTACAACCCTCCACTCTATTACTTACGTAACTAAGCCCTAGGGGAGTTTATCTACCTATTGCTTCACTCTATTTCGACCGCTATTAAATCAAGGAATCGGAGGTAGGGAGAAATCACATCGAAGGGGAAAGGGGTACATTGCTACCTCACAACTCTCCCTCTCAACCCTCGTTAATCTTGAGTAGTCTAATCCTATAGGAGTTGTCACACCTCCAAAGGAAAGCCTAGATTACTCTCAACCCTAATGTCACGTTTAAGGGAAAACAATATGAAAGGATAATCAAGATTAAAAACTCAATTTTATTCATCAATGATGGAAAGCATAATAATCAATGTCAAAGAAACATAAGAAACCCTAAAGTTTACAAGTCCGAATACCCCACGAGGGGTTTAGCTCCTCATAGAGCTATACATGTTCATCAACGTGAGAAATAAAGCATAAAACATAGACATCAATGAAAAACCCCCTCGAATTAGTGTGGCCGTGGTCTTGTGCAAATGTCGAACCTCGAAATCGATGCCGACGACGCGCTAGAACCTCCACGAAACCCTCTCCGAAACCCTAGCCGCACTCCAGAAAGTTGGGGAAAAGATAGGTCCAAAGATCCCTCCAAAGGTTGCAAAAATCCCCTTTTATATTGTTGAATCGCGGCTTTAAAATTGGACTTATCGGGGGCTTCACACGGCCGTGTGGAATTTCCACACGCCCGTGTGAAGCTTCTGTCTCGGCTGAAAAATTAATTTCACACGGCCGTGTGGAATTTCCACACGCCCGTGTGTCTTCACTGGATGGCTGAAATTGCAAAACACACGGCCGTGTGGAATTTCCACACGCCCGTGTGACTTCTCTGTCTGGCTGGAAAATGGCTCACACGGCCGTGTGGAATTTCCACACGCCCGTGTGACTTCTCTGGAACACTAATCTTCAGCTGAACAGGCTTGGTAACTTGCCGAAACGCCTCCCGGGTCCATTGTTCTTCATCGAGGCCATTACTTGGGCACACAAGCAACGGTAGGTCGCGCCGATTGCTTCAAGTCTTCTTCTTTCGCGAGATTCTCCTAAGTAACACGGATTGGACTTGTTGTGAATGTGACTGCCTTTGTGCCCCTCCAAAAGTGGTTGGCACACATCCACAAGTCCAAATACGTGCTTCGTTCCTTGCTTGGTCCGAGAACATCCCAACATTGGCGAACGCGACCTAATTTCATTCTTCTTCTCCAATTAGGCTCCACAATACCTTCAATGCACAAGAGAACACAAATGCACACATTTAGTGATAAAACCTGATAAAAGGTATGCTTAATGTAAGATAATAGCGCTTCGCGATACTATAACACAAGCACTTATCAAACCCCCCCACACTTAAGCTTTTGCTTGTCCTCAAGCAAAATAGAACGTGAAAGTACTTGGGAAGAACAATTGAAAGTGCTTGGCCTTAGGTTCACCAAAAGTATGCAAAAGAAGCATTCTACAAGTAAGGGAAAATTAAAACATTGCATAAGGTTATCAATGCTCTAGCTAAAAACTTGAATAAAAAAGGATGAAAACTCGAAAGCGTGTTGGTGTGTGCGATCTTACTCAAGAGAACCAACGAGTACTCCTCAAACTTTGATTAAAAAGGACTTATTTATATACAAAGATAAAAAAAAAAAAAAATAAAGGTGGAAGTAGTAGCTTCACACATCCTTGAAGGTAGCCCTTTCCTAGGCGGCCGCCAAAGGTGGCTTTCACTCTTTCGAGGAGGTAGCTCTTTCTACCGGGGTAGTAGCTTTCACGCATCCCATGAGATAGCTCTTTCTCTCATTAGGGCATAACTTGTATCCGACTTATGAGAGTAGTTTCATACATCATAGGAGGTAGCTCTTTCCACCCCAAATGCATAATCAAAACAAAGCTAATATTTACAAACTCATATACTTTTTTTTTTTTTTGTTTTTTTTTTTTTTGCATTTTCCAAAGTAAAACTAAGAACGATGATAAACTTGTCCTTAAAAAACTTCAAGATTGAGTTTCCAAAAGATTCCAAGAGTAAGTTGTGTACTAAGATGATTCGAGCAAAAATTCCCTAAAATTCAAGTGAAAACTAGAGTATGATAGGATACAATGTTGAAAATTCTCCTAAACTATAAGAATACAACCGTTGCAACTGAGGTGAACCGCCATAGGCTACATTAGCATAAGCAATTGAACGCACAAGTAAAGGTATGTGCAATGTGAACTCCCCCCCACACTTAAGATGTACATTGTCCTCAATGTACGCATATAAGCACAATAATAAGTGAAAACGATAAAAGCAATTAGTGTGGAAGTGGCAATTGAAACATTACTCCCCTGAACTCCAAGTGTTGCGTTTGATGAAGCTAGGTCATTGAGAGTTGAGTCTCAATGGTTCGTGGAGCACACACGATTCCATGACCGTGTCAATGACTATTCCTCAAAATCCTTACATCCAAGACCATCTGCGCACACATAAACGAGGGTTCAGTAAAGCTCAATAAAACTCGAGTATATAAAATGTAAAGCAATGAATACAACTCGAGATAAAAAGAAAAAGCAAAATAAAAGCTATACTTAGAAGGAGAATCCTTTCTGAGTACTACAAGTCCAAAATAAAGTAAAGATATACAGAAATGACAAATAAAAGAAAAGAATCTAAAATCTAAGACGCCTCAGCGTCGGTGTCCTGAGTGGTGGCCTCTGGTGCTGCTGGAGGCTCTGGATCTGCTGGTGATGCTGGAGCTGCTGGAGATGGAGGTGGTGGAGTGGACACCCGAGGTCGGACCACGAAGGAGGAGGAGGCGACAATCTGCTCGAAGGTCTGTCGCAAGCTCTGGAACTGCGCCATCACCTCCTGGTGCTGTGAAATCTGTGTGGCCCTAACCTCGGCCACCTCGGTCTGTAGGATCCCCACTGCGCTCTTGAGGCGCTCCAGTCTGTCCTGGCCTCGAGATGGTGAAAACATCTGCACCGGAGGTGGCTCCGGCGCGGTGGGGGGTACCTCGGTCTCTGTGTCCTGCGGGGGTGGCTCCAATGCTGCCCGGGACCCCTCGCCCTGCTCTGTATGGGGTATAATCCAGGTATACGTCCCTGATCCTCCTCTGCGGATCATACCCATCATCCTCAAGGTATCTGTGCCCAGGGGAACTGGTACGTTTGTCTTCTCTGCTCCCCTGACTCCATCTCTGAGCCCTAGGCCAATGAGAAGTCTGGTGATGTAGGGGCCTGCAAAGATAACTCCTACCCTGGGGTACTGGCCCTCATGGCGAATGTAGTCGGCCACAATGTGCCCCAGGTGGAGTGGCTCACTCTCCACCATCGAATACAAGTAGAGGAGATCCTGGCGACTCAGAACACCAGTACTGTCTCCCCTGCCACTAATATATCTGCTCATAACTGCGTGTAGACATCTATAGGCAGGTCGAGAAAGGCATGAAGCCTTGGAGACACCCGTCTCGTACTGACCCTGACCACAAAGTCTGCTATATGCCTGCTGCGGTGTCACGGTACCTGGGTAGTCGGTAGGAAGTAAAGAATACTCCTCAGTCTCGGTAAATGCCTCCTCATAGAGGCCCATCCCGATCGAAAACTGGCTCATACTGAGGCTGTAATGTCGACCGAGGGCTCTGAACTGAACTGTGGTGCCCTCGGTGAAACTGCTGTACCCCCGGTCGAACTTAAACGACGCCAGGACCTCTAAGGTGAGCGGTCGGATCACCGAGTCCCGGATAACCATCAATCTCTCCGAGCTACCGACTGAGAGCAGCTCGCCAATCTCATCTGCGACGCTGTCTCCCCCCTGAATACTCCTCACTATACTCAAATCCAAATATCTCGTCTTTCCAAAACGGAGTCCTGATAAATGCTCGAACCGAACCTGATGCTCGGTTATACTGAACTCTGTCTCTGCTGGAGGAGGTGTGGGCTCACGGGGGCGCTTCCCTGTCGATTTCCTGGGTCTAGAAGACATTCCTGTAAGATTGGAAAAGAAAACAATCAAAAACAGTTCAAAATAACCAATCTGCAGAAATCCACACGGCCGTGTGTTAATTCCACACGCCCGTGTGGAGTTTCTGACGGGCAAAGCATCACGGCCGTGGGGTTAAAAATCCACAATTTACATCTAAATTCGTTCTAATTTCATTCTAAGCATGCTCGTATGTAATGTAAACATTTAAACCAAGCAAAATTGTATAAAAGAACGAATTGAATCAAGAATTGACGAAGAAAAAGGTACTGAAGGTCTCACCGGCGGTGAAGATGAAAAACAAAGTAATACGGCCGGAAAACTCGAACAAATTCATTCAAAAACCTCAGAGAAAGTTGGGGAAGTGATAGAGAGGGTAGGAGAGAAGTTTAGAGTGGAGAATGAAGAGGCACAAGTGATTTCTATAAGAAAAATGCGCGGCTTTTGAAGTTCTGGAAATTCACACGGCCGTGTGAAGTAACCACACGGCCGTGTGCCTCAGAAATTAGGGTTCACAGGGGCCAACACACGCCCCTATGCGCACTCTGGTCATTCTCTGAACTACCTCACACGGCCGTGTGTTAATTCCACACGGCCGTGTGCCTCCACAGGGTCTACACAGGGCCACCCACACGGGCCTGTGGACTCTCGGGAAAACACAGACGCTCTCTGAAAAATTTTCACATGGCCGTGTGAAACATCCACACGGCCGTGTGCCCACTTTGGCCAAGAACACAAGGCCGTCCACAGGGGCACCTCACACGCCCCTGTGGCTTCTCTGACTCGCCCGAGAAACAATAAATGTTTCACACGGCCGTGTGAATAATCCACACGGCCGTGTGCCTTGACAAGCTCTCCCATAGGGGCTCACACACGCCCCTGTGGTTTCTCGGGATGAAAAGGAATTCCTGCAGAATTTTTACACGGCCGTGTGGAAATCCCACACGGCCGTGTGCCTTAGCACAGTGGCACTCATAGGGGCATCCACACGCCCCTGTGGACTCTCTGGAAAAGAGTTAAAGTTCTGCGAAATTTCACACGGCCGTGTGTTAATTCCACACGGCCGTGTGCCCCTTCTGAAGTTTTTCACAGGGGCAAAGTCACGCCCCTGTGTCTTCTCTGGTTGAGCTCCAATTGGTAACACACGGCCGTGTGTTAATTCCACACGGCCGTGTGTTTTCTCTGGTTTACTTAGAAAATTGTACAGACTCTCAGAAAAATTCAGAAACTCTTTTAAAACACTTAGAGCCTGTATAAACCATAAAAACACGACCAGAGACTATCGAAAACACACTCAACCGACTCAAACTTCGTCAATTAACGTTAAGGCACATGTAAATAATCGAAAATCCACATGAAAACTCAGCATATGCACATGAAAATTTGGACACCATTGCTAAGACTTTTATTCAATCCTAAAACTAAACTAGGTCCTAGAAAAACTGCAAAACACTTGGGTTGCCTCCCAAGAAGCGCTTGTTTAACGTCACTTAGCTTGACGTACCTGTCTTACCTTACGGAGGTTCATGAGTGGAATTTGCCCTCTTCCCTATAATTTGAAAGCAAGCATTGCATAATCGTTGCAAGGTAGAGGGAGAATTATCGAGTTTGTTACCACACATGGGTGAAACACCCTTACTCCGTGAATGCTCATCCCCTTTCTTGTTGGGGTTCTTTTTGTGGCGACGTCTCAACCTCTTCAATCTCCGAAGGACTTTCTTTCTAAGCTCCTTCTCCTTCTTGATGTCTGTTTCAACTGAAACAAGCGCGAGCACTTCTTCCTCTTCAGTCTCCATGTCTTGGTCCGGCCACCCTTCATATGGATCCGGGTTAAACATATCCTGCATATATTCATCAATGCAATCATCAGTGACATCAAGATAATATAGAGCATCATCAAAATCAAGAGAATGTCGCATGGCTTCGGCGAGGCGGTAAGTGAACTTGTCGTCCCCAACCCTAAGTGTGAGCTCTCTACCGTCCATGTCTATCAAAGCTTTGGAAGTGCGCAAGAACGGCCTCCCAAGGATCAGCGGCACCTCGACATCCTCGTCTACATCGAGCACTACAAAGTCGACCGGGAAAATGTACTTATCCACTTTCACCAACACATCTTCAACAATACCCCTCGGATGCCTCACCGATCTATCCGCAAGCTGAAGTGTCATCTGGGTAGGTCTAGGCTCGCCCAAGCCTAGCTTTTGGAAGAACGTGTAGGGCATGACATTGATGCTTGCCCCCGAGTCGGCTAGTGCCATCTCCTCACCCATATCACAAATATTGCACGGTATGATAAAACTTCCGGGGTCCTTCCTCTTGCTTGGCATATTCTTCTGTAGCACTGCCGAACAGTTTGCATCGAGGATGACGGATGCACTTTCCTCTAACTTCCTCTTATTGGTCAAGAGGTCTTTTAAGAACTTCGCGTACTTGGGCATTTGGGCTAATGCTTCCGCGAATGGAATGTTGATGTGCAATTGCTTGAAGACACCCAGAAATTTCTTGTATTGCTCATTGTCTTGGTCATTCTTCAATCGTGAAGGATAGGGAATTCTCGGCTTGTAAGGTGGGGGTGCCACCTCTTTCTCCTTTGGTGCTCCATCCTCTATTTCCACGACTTCGGTCCTTAGTCTTCTCAAGAGGGAGATGTCCCTCAACCTCCTTACCACTTCTCAAGGTAATTGCCTTTAGTTGTTCTCTTGGGTTGGTCTCCGTATTGCTAGGCAAACTACCTTGAGGTCTCTCCGCCAAAGTCTTCGCAATTTGCCCTACTTGGTTCTCCAAGTTGTGTAGGGAGGCGGTGTGATTACGAAGAGTAGCTTCCACCGATTGGAACCTTGCGTCCGAAGAAGAAACGAACCGTGTGAGGGCTCTCTCTAGGTCAGTCATCTTTACCTCCAACCCGGTCACTCGGCTTTCTAAATTCGGAGCTTGTTGACTTTGAAATCCCGGTGGTGCACTATTTTTGTTCTGTTGTGACTGTCCTTGATTGCTCCAAGAGAAGTTCGGATGGTTCTTCCATCCCGGATTGTATGTACCACTATACGGGTTGCCTTGGCCTTGTCCTCGATATGAATTCCCCACAAAATCGGCCTGCTCCACCGCACTAGTGCCTCCAATAGCAATAGGACAATCGCTTGAAGCATGTCCTCCCCCACAACCGTTACAAGTAGTGATGGCCGCAACTCTTGGCGAAGCTAGAGCATCTAGCTTCTTACTCAACGATTCCACTTGTGCTGCCAACGATGTAACCGCATCAACCTTATGAATTCCGGCAACCTTTTTCCTATCCCTTGAGTTCCATTGATAGCTATTCATAGCCATCTCCTCTACAAGGTGCCGAGCTTCACCGGGAGTCTTGCTTCCAAGAGTCCCTCCGGCCGCCGCATCTAAGAGTTGCTTTGTACTCGGATTCAACCCGTTGTAAAATGTGTGAATAATCATCCACTCGGGAAATCCATGTTGCGGACATTTGCGAAGGAGCTCTTTAAACCTGTCCCATGTCTCGAATAGAGACTCCAATTCCATCTGTACAAAGGAAGATATCTCATTCCGGAGTCTTGCAGATTTCCCCGGTGGAAAGTATCTAGCCAAGAATGCCTCGGCCATTTCCTCCCACGTAGTAATGGAGGCTCTAGGTAATGAGTGCAACCAATGCCTTGCTTTTCCTTTCAATGAAAATGGGAAGGCTCTCAATCGAATTGCATCGTCCGTCACTCCATTTATCTTCAACATGTCACACACTTCCAAGAAATTTTCTATGTGACTATTAGGGTCTTCATCGGCTAACCCATTAAACTGTGCGGACTGTTGCAACATCTGAATGAAAGACGGCTTCAATTCGAAATTCATTGCTGTAATTGGGGGCCTCACGATGCTTGATTGGGTCCCCATAACTGTGGGTCTAGCAAAATCGGACAACGTTCGCTGCTGCTCGTTCTGTTCTGCCATTGTCTCTGACCCTTCTATCTTAATATCGGCTTGATTTGATGCTTCATGTGCAGGTTCTTTCCCTTTACGATGTGTTCTTCTTCCAATGTCTGGGTCTCCTTCAACAAGTATTGAAGGGTTCCCACGGGTCATAACCTGGAGCCGAAAACAAAGAAAAAAAAAATAAGAACAATGATAGGTAAAGAAAATATGAAATAGAATGCGAAGTGAATAGCTAAAATAGTGAAAAACAAATATCTAAAACGCCAATTCCCCGGCAACGGCACCAAAAACTTGACACGACCCCTTGCGTGTATCCCGCAAGTGCACGGGTTTGTCGAAGTAATAAATTTACCTTGGTGAGAAGGTAGTCGAATCCACAGGGAATAGGGAGATAGAATATAAGGTTTCACTAATTAAGCTATGCAGAATACGGAGAACGATAATAAGATTGATGAGTGAAAATAATGCAAAGCAATAAACTAAATAGAGAGATGGAAGAAAGAAGTGCAAGTAGGAAAATCGAGAAGGACTAACAATGAGTAAAGGAGGGTATCCGGACAAGCTACCTCTAGGGTCTATGTTTCAAGTGCAAGACTATAATATTATGCTCTCCTATTAATGTCAATTGAGTCGAGGATATCCTAAGACTCACGGTCCCAAACCTAAGGACAACCGTGACTAACTCCAACACTATGCCCCGGTATTAGGATTCACAACACCCTTCACTCTGTCACCTAGATGACTAAGCCCCATGGGAGTCCATCTGCCTAAACCTCACACTATGTGGAGTTGCATTATGCTCTAGGGATTCCTAGTGATTAAACCTGTTCCTATACGTAATTCTAACCCTTTGGTCCAGGTGGAAGAATCCTAGTCTAGATTGAGCCCCAGCAAATAGGATTCACTACAACCCTCCACTCTATTACTTACGTAACTAAGCCCTAGGGGAGTTTATCTACCTATTGCTTCACTCTATTTCGACCGCTATTAAATCAAGGAATCGGAGGTAGGGAGAAATCACATCGAAGGGGAAAGGGGTACATTGCTACCTCACAACTCTCCCTCTCAACCCTCGTTAATCTTGAGTAGTCTAATCCTATAGGAGTTGTCACACCTCCAAAGGAAAGCCTAGATTGCTCTCAACCCTAATGTCACGTTTAAGGGAAAACAATATGAAAGGATAATCAAGATTAAAAACTCAATTTTATTCATCAATGATGGAAAGCATAATAATCAATGTCAAAGAAACATAAGAAACCCTAAAGTTTACAAGTCCGAATACCCCACGAGGGGTTTAGCTCCTCATAGAGCTATACATGTTCATCAACGTGAGAAATAAAGCATAAAACATAGACATCAATGAAAAACCCCCTCGAATTAGTGTGGCCGTGGTCTTGTGCAAACGTCGAACCTCGAAATCGATGCCGACGACGCGCTAGAACCTCCACGAAACCCTCTCCGAAACCCTAGCCGCACTCCAGAAAGTTGGGGAAAAGATAGGTCCAAAGATCCCTCCAAAGGTTGCAAAAATCCCCTTTTATATTGTTGAATCACGGCTTTAAAATTGGACTTATCGGGGGCTTCACACGGCCGTGTGGAATTTCCACACGCCCGTGTGAAGCTTCTGTCTCGGCTGAAAAATTAATTTCACACGGCCGTGTGGAATTTCCACACGCCCATGTGTCTTCACTGGATGGCTGAAATTGCAAAACACACGGCCGTGTGGAATTTCCACACGCCCGTGTGACTTCTCTGTCTGGCTGGAAAATGGCTCACACGGCCGTGTGGAATTTCCACACGCCCGTGTGACTTCTCTGGAACACTAATCTTCAGCTGAACAGGCTTGGTAACTTGCCGAAACGCCTCCCGGGTCCATTGTTCTTCATCGAGGCCATTACTTGGGCACACAAGCAACGGTAGGTCGCGCCGATTGCTTCAAGTCTTCTTCTTTCGCGAGATTCTCCTAAGTAACACGGATTGGACTTGTTGTGAATGTGACTGCCTTTGTGCCCCTCCAAAAGAGGTTGGCACACATCCACAAGTCCAAATACGTGCTTCGTTCCTTGCTTGGTCCGAGAACATCCCAACATTGGCGAACGCGACCTAATTTCATTCTTCTTCTCCAATTAGGCTCCACAATACCTTCAATGCACAAGAGAACACAAATGCACACATTTAGTGATAAAACCTGATAAAAGGTATGCTTAATGTAAGATAATAGCGCTTCGCGATACTATAACACAAGCACTTATCAAGTTCTCAATCTATAAAAGGAAAATTCAAAGAATTTTTAAGGGCTTTTCATAATGACTTTTGGAGGATTTTTCAAAGAGCTTCTAAGAGACATAATTGAATAATCTAGAGTGGAGAGACTATGATCTACTGTGGATTTCTTAAAGTCTAGAAGTTTATTAAGTTTATCTTAGGTTTTCTATTCTTCCTTCAGATTTTCAATCATGTCTTACTTAATTCATACTTAAACTCTTTTAGTACTCAAATATAATGAACATTAAAATTGATTTTTCTTAATGATTTTTTTAGTTTTATTGTCATTCAATTACGCATGCTCTATTACTCTTGAATTAATATCTGCTATTATGTTTATTCATGCTTGATTTCATGCAATTGAGATTGAGAATTCCTTTGTATGAATAGATGTAGAATACTTGAAAAGAGTTGCATGCAATCCCAAAGATATGATGCCATAGGATAAGTTCTTGAACATGCATATTTTATATATCATTTGCACTACATCTTGTATGGAATTTCATATGTTTATAACCAAATTAGTATAGAATTGCATTCTTTCATTCATCATGGTATCTAATTGCATTTTAGGGCCAAAGAAACGAATATTGAGGCAATTTGAGGTAGGTCAGACCAAAATACAACTTTCAGAATATCACCATGGCCTCATCATGGTCATGGTCCAATAGTGCCAGTGTGCAAATCCATAGGAAGGCATCATAAGAGCCACAACAACCTTCACAATGGTCGTTGTGTATATAACAACCCTGGTAAACGCATACAGCTCCCAAAGCCAGAACATGCCAAGACATGACTTATGGCTCAATAAATTAATTTTGATCACAACGGCCACTATGACCCTCTGGTAGCTATAAATAACCCTAGGTTTTATTTCTCAAGAAGGGATTCTTTTGCCAAATTTGGTTAGAGGCGTCTAGCTTTCTGGAAAGCAATGCAGCTAAAGACAAGGATCAACCTAATTTTAGTGGATACCAACGAATTTCTTAAGAGGGATTCAATGTGTATCGATAGTGGAGGCCGTCCCACAGAGAAATTCGGCACCGTCTTGACGTCATTGGATCTTCTCAACCTTAACCACTAGAGAACTATTGTAGGGAGTTAGTTTTAGGATATTTTATACTTTTTTCATGGATTCTTTATTCTTTAATCTTTATATTTTGCTATAATAAGACACAATTCCAGGAGAATTATATGCTGATGTACCTAAGTGTTTTTTTTTTGTGAAAATTGACTTATATTGGCAATATATTTTTGTTCTAGTTGATTATGATTCATTGCATGTTTGCTTTTTGATTAATATGTTGATGTTGTGAGCAAGAGATTGCCACTCATTAGAACATCCATGTTTTGTTAGATCTATGTATACACTAAGAGATTAGATATTGCTAGATTTCCGGATAAGGATTTGTTTATCCTTTTTGTGAAATTTTTGCTTTTAAGGTGAACATAGGAGGCTAGGTTGGTAGAGATTCCATCCTAAGTTTCTAGTGCTTCAGATGTGGTTGCCATGATATTGGGACCAATAGGCCTCTGAATTCCCCTGATCAATCACAAAATAACATTGTCATATTTTAATTCACATCATAAGTAATTGCTAAGGGACTCCCCATACGGGTACCCACTCCTTCTAATCACACCTCATGATCCTCAATGATACATTAGTAATTAGTTTGTAGAAGTAGATTTAGGCTCGGCCTGTGAGCAAACCAGAGGAGGCTCACCGGTAGGCTCACGCCCGTGAGCCTACCCATGAGGCCTTTCATGCCTTAGGGTTTTAAGGGCCATTGGGCCATTCTTTCTATTCATCATCCCCTTCACTTTCACTACTCACTTCTACTTCATTTCTCCTCCATTTTCTTTCATTTTTCTTGCTTTAAAACACTCTCCATCTCCTCTAAAATCATTGTGTGCTGAAGTTTTGAAGAAAAACCACTCTTTTGGCCGGATTTAACCTAAGGATCACTCGATAAACCCTAGGTTTTAAGGTGAGTATGCTTTCTCATGAACTTGGTGTTCTCATGGTCATTTGGGCTGATTCTTCCATGAATTCTTCTCTCCTTGGCTACTAAAATATTGTGATGATGTTTTGGAATGGTTGTATTTTTAGATCATCAAGTTTTCAAGCAAGACTCTTGCCAAAATTTCTCGGAAATACTGTAGCACTGCATATTTTTCATCTATCTTTCATTTTTTCACTTATGCTTTGCTTGTAACTTGTTTAATGGTGCTTCCTTTGATCTTGTAGGATGAGGGTGAAGAAGTTAGCATACAAAAGAGCCTGGAATTAGCCCCCTCCGCCTCCGGAACAACCCAAGCTTAAGAAAGAGGACCATAAAACCCGATTTGCACTTCTTTCACGCAAGAGTTTTGGGACGATTCGACGAATTGATTGGGATATTTTGAAGCTCTTTGGTTTGGATGAAACAATCTTGGAACTTATTTCTCATGGGGGATGGGACAAGTTATTTACCATAGATGAACCTACATATAAAGAATTGACATTCGACTGTTGAGCACAGTTGAGGTGTTTAATGTCAGTTCCTTCTCTCGCATATCCAGTTACATATCATTTCGTGCTTTTGGGAAGAGCCGCAGAATAACTCAAGATCAGTTGGGGGTTTACATGGGATTTTATACGGAAGCATTCACCCAAAGGCCGGAATTCAAAAATTTAGGCAAGGATTTCTCGTATCCTATGACTGGTACCACCTATTGGGATTCCATTGGCCACAGCTCGCGCACCAAAAAGGCCTCCCAGTTGAAGGACCCATCCCACAGGTATATCCATGCTCTATTGACATGTGGCATTAGCGGTCGACTGGATTCTACAGGGGTGGTATCTCGCACGGACCTATTGATGTTGTACAGTATCATACAGCGGTACCCCCTTTATATGGGCCACTTAGTTGCTGAGATTTTTGCTCATCAAGGAAAGTTTGTTCACCTTGGAGCCATCTATGCTGGACCCTACATTACGCGCATGATCAGAAACATGGAGCTCCTTGACAAGACTCAGGGCATGACAGTTGTTGGTGCAGTTGCTCCACTCGGGATGCAGACCCTAGTTTGCATTGGTATTGTTGAGAGGCGGGGTCGCACCCACAGACTTGTGCGAGGCCAGAGTGACCCCGGCCCATCTAATGACACAGTCTGATTCCCAGTCCGAGTCGGAGCCAGACCGTGATGCTGTACCCAGGAAGCGTCGACCTTCACTTAAGGAGAGACTTGATGCATTTCGTTCGGAGGTCTACGAGTAGTTACAGGTACTGACTGCCTCGGTGAGCCGCATCGAGGCCACCACTGCCGACATTTTAGCGTTCTTGCGCAGCTCTTCATCGTCAGTCGGCACCACCTCTGCGGCCACCACTTGTGCAGCGCCATCATTTCCTTCAAGCCCCTAGACTCATGCAGTATGCTTACTACTTTACTTTGTTGTTTTTATTTCTATACTAGCTACATTTCCTATTTTATGTTGTACTGTGTACTTTTGAGTTAGTCAGGGCTTCGTCCCTGCCAAACTTTTTCTGTCTATTTTGGATTTTTATTCACTTGCTCTCTTCTTTTATTTTAATTTCTGGAGTTGTGATCTATGCTTCTTGTATTTTCAGGGGAATTGTCATAGCATTTCACACTCCATGCCCTCGTTGCGCTGTTTCACCCCAACACTAGAGGATCATGTCACACACGTCATCAACTATTTGGGGAAGTTTCCTCTACTCCATTTTCTCGTACTTAACATGTTTATCCCACCCTGATCTGCTGACTTATGTACATTGGGGACAATGTACAACTTTAGATATGGGGATGGATTTTTGGAGTATTCTATATCATTACATGTTTTGATGACCCATGATAGCTATGATTTACATGTTTAGAACTTCCAGGCTTGGTACAATGATAGTTGTGAGTGGTACTTTATCTGTGCTTGAATGTAGTTCTGTTTCACCTTTAGTGCACCCATATATACCTGTTCACGATCACTTCTACCTTGCACACTCCAACCAATCCATCATAATGATTTTGGCATTGGATTGTTAAATTCTATTTTCAATAGTCTGATATTCGCTGCATATATGTGAGAAGTAATAAAGTATCTTGATCCCCTGGTATTCGCTGCATAGTCACTTGTGAGCTAAAGTTTTATCTAGGAACCGAAGGACTCTTAACTGAGTATTGAGGATGCTTTTAACACTTCAATGCCGATTTCATTGTGTGTGGGGTGAATGAGCATCCTGAGGTAGTCCAGGGTGTGGAGGTCAAGATGGAAGTTAGCACACATTCACGGGAACACTCTAGGGGAAACAGAGCTAGTATTACTTGACTATTCATTGAACAGCTCACTTCTTGATTTCAACCCATTTGTGCTTATGGAGTTCTTTACTATTGAGCTTGAGGTCGTGCATTTAGCCGTTTATCGTCTTGCCCCTATTCTTCATGTTTGTTTGCTTGGGGACATGCAAACACTTAGGTGTGGGGATGTTACCAAAAACATGGTAAGCGATGTGCTAACCCGCAAGCGCACGGATCGTCAAGTAATACCTCTCGTGCGAACACGAGAGGGTCGTATTTCCTAGGGCCAGAGAAGCTACCCTTACTTCCCTTTTACAATGTTGTTCAACCGACACAATATAAGAGAGTGAATAAAATGCAAAGGAAATAAACAAATAAATAACCAAAGCAAACATACGAGGACAAGATACGGGATAAAATAGGGCTAGGAGTGGTCACGGATGAGGATTCCCTTAGGGGCTACTAAAGTGAGTAGGATGCTTGGACTAACATGCAAGTGTCTAATTGGACTGAGAAAACCCTAGACTAGGCCAACCCGATGGTCATGGCAATTGACCCCTAATCCTGTACGGGTATTGGATACGGTATGTATACCGCCCAAGATTACCCCTACGATTGCAATGGGTGAAGTGATTTTCTCAAACTAGAGTTAAGATACAAAAGAGTATTTAACCCTAGGAGTGGAGGGGTACAAATACCCGATGGTCACGATGTATTTATACATATTTCCCTTCCAAAGTTGGTGAGTCTAACACTAGGGCAATGGTCATGCAACCTAGTATTTCCTAAGTCTTTTGATACATAGAGTTCTCATACATATCAAGCATGTAAAAACACCAAACAATGGATCACAAACAAGGCACAAACATTAATTAGAACAAAATCATCCAAAACATCACAAGTTCACCTACATCGGGTGACCTTGGGGTTTAGTTGCTCATGTTCACTAAATACAACAAGAAATACATGAAAACAACCAACAAAAGCATGAGAAGAACTCGCTCAAAGAATGAAGGCCGGAGAAGTTCCAAAGATGCCACTCAAAGGGGTGGCTTCCCTAGTCTTCAACCTCCAAATGTAAGCTCTAGGTCATAGATCCTTCCCAAAACCTTGCTCTCCTCGCCAATTCCTCGCCGAGATCGCCCTCCAAAAGTTCCAAAGACGCCACTCAAAGGGGTGGCTTCCCTAGTCTTCAACCTCCAAATGCAAGCTCTAGGTCATAGATCCTTCCCAAAACCTTGCTCTCCTTGCCAATTCCTCGCCGAGATCGCCCTCCAAAAGCTCCTTCTTCCTCTGATCAAAGGTGGTGGTAAGAGGCTCCAAGAAGAAGACACACGATAATCTAAAAGAAACCCTCCAAATCTCATAAAAAGGTGAATTCGTGCCTCTTCACAGGTGAGCTCACGGTCCATATATGGCCCATGAGGTAGCCTGTAATGTGACTCAAAAGAAACTACAAAGCTGCGTAACTGCTACAGTACCACTGTTACAATACTTTCTGGCCCTGAATTCCTTGCGGTTGACCTCACGGCCGTGAGCTTGCCCGTGAGGGTTTCTAGACTTAGAAAAATCCTTCAAATGTGTGTGCTTCAGGCTGCTACAGTGCTTGGGACCCTAAAACAACGAATTCGGCTTGAATTTCTTTTCAAATCACGTCGTTGAGCTCACCTAGGCATCTTTTGCACCTGAAACACGAAATAACCCAATTTAGACCACAAAAGGGCATCGATTCAATAACAAAATATGAAAACTATGCGCATGCATATGTATAAAATACGTACATTTGGACGTTTATCAAATCATCACAGACGATAGGCTATTGATTAAGAAAAAAGGAAGTAATAGGAGCCTTTTATAGTTCCCTAAGGAATGCGACCGTCATGCTTACCCACGAGTTATTACTTAATGGGCTGTATAATTGCGTTGTTACATGTGCCAAACCATTTACATGGTTGCAGCTGTGGTCAACATAAATCTTTTAGACTAGAGTCAAATCTAATAGAAGAATTCATAGATCAACTAATGCATAATATATGATTATAGAGTTTTTAATGTGAAGAGATTTCAATTAATCATCCTAAGGTTAATTGTTAATAATCTTCAAAAAGTTATTAACATATTTGAGGGATTCTCATTTGCATGAGAAGTCCTGAGAGATTCACTATATTTGAATAAGAAGTCTTGAGAGATTCACTATACTTGTACTATTTCTATGATTGGTTGTTTCTTGATCCATTCATTGCTCTAGTAAATTAATAAAATTGATTTAGTTTAGTTAATTATTTTTATTAATATAATTTTTCATAAATTTTTTAATTAAATAATAAAAAGAGATCTATTACTGATAAACATCAAAATAACTTTTTAATATACATAATTTTTGTTTTACAATCACAATAGCATTTAACCACACATAAAATCTATGGCATCACTTGCAATGTTTATCGTGCAATAGGATTATAATTTAATGGAGAACTTTTTTGAACAAACAATTCTCAATAAATATTGTCACAAAGAACACATTTCTAGGTCATGTCAATTATGCAATCATTTCTTACATTAAATATCTTTCACATACTCCAAAACAATAAAATCATTTACAAAAGATGTAATAAAACATTGTAAAACACCAACTACAACACCATAAGGTAGATTATAAAAAACAAAATTGACAAAAAGGATTAAAAAAACATTATAGAATAAGGAGTATAATACCATAAAGCAAGTTATAAAGACATTATAAGATTAGTAATACATCATTATAAATTGAGTTTAAAGGCATTGAAAGATAATCTATATAACAAAACATAATAAAATGACCAACCCCCGGGCCCAAAACTCTTTCTATCCAGGTTTTTATGTTTATTTTATTTTTTAAATATCTTTATCTTTTTATTTTGTGGTTCTTATTGATATTTTTTAAAAAAATATCAATTTTTTTACAAATTAATATTATAGTTTAAAAGTAATACTTCTTTTACAAATATATTTAAAAAAATTAATTATTTGACCAATTGATATTTTATAAATAAATTTACGCAAAATAATTTTTTAAAAATATATGTTTTAATTTTTCATTTTTTATAAATTAATTTCCGGCTTCGCCTCTGTTTTCTCCTACTTAACACATGCATTAAAAACTATCTACTCATAGTGCTTTGAAAAGCCAATGATAGAAAGTGGAACAAAGTTATTCCTCTATGGTTTCCATTCCCTTAACTAAGGTCCCACCTCCTATACAATGCCAACTCATTAAAAACTTATTCAAGAAACATATACAATGCCAACTCATTAAAAACTTATTCAAGAAACATGTACAATGAACAACTATGCATTTCTTATCCTATATTCAATGCATAAAAGTTAGGACATTTATAAATGGATTGGGTTTGAATTGACTTCAGTTAAGGTTGAATCAACTCAATTTGGGTTACCTAACTTGAATCCATTCTAGTAAACCAAATTTGCTCAACTACTTAAATCAAACAATTCAGTATAAACCAATTTACTTGAACCAAGGTTGATCCAAATTCACTTCCTACGCATTATACTTGAACCAGGTTGATTTAAATGAACTCAAATCACTTAACAAGTTTAGACTAATTGGTTCAATGAAACCTAGCTGAATTGGACCAGTTCAATCTAGGCATAGACTCTAACCCATTGCATCCTTTACTCCTCTAACCCTGCTGCCACTTTTACTCCTCTTAACCTGCCTGTCCTTCTCACCCTGATTTCTTTTTTGGTCAAAATTTATAATTTTGAAGACTAAACCATATATATGCCTACATTTTGAATCCATCAAATACAGGCAACACCACATCATCAAACATGAACAAACATCCATTCTCTCAACTTCGTGTAAAGCTTCTAATCCTTTATGCACACTGTAGTATTTCGGGTTTTTCCTTCTTGTGTAGATCAATGTTTTTCGATCGTTCCTTGTTTAATTACTTGCAATTTTGGGTGAGTTCCTCTTTGTTTTGAGTTGGTGAGGGTTGTCGAGGGTTTTAGGTTGAGTTTTGAGGGTCTTAAAAGGGGTTTGGGCTGTATACAGGCCGCACAGCGCCCGCATACCCTTGGGCTGTATACAGGCCGCACACCACAGGCTGAGGTGTGTGTGGCCATTGCGCGGGGCCGCACACCGGCCGCACAACCCTTCGTTTTCCCCTTTATAATCCCGATTTTAACCATCTTCTCTTCATTTCTTCTCCCCAAAACCCCTCACTCCTTCCCCTTCTTTTTCTGCACCATTCTTGAGAGTTTATGGCTGGTTTTGGAGGAGATTTTGGGCTTGGTTGTGGAGCTTGCAAACGAATCCCTTGGTTGTTCTAGGTAAGCTCTTCTCCTCTTCTTTCCTTCTTGTTTCTTCTTCTTTGGATGATGAGCCTAGGGTTTGTTGGAAACCTTGAGAGGAGTTTAATCCTTGTTTTCATTCTTGTTTATTGGTTGTGAATCTTGAGAGAAGCTTTTGGCTTGATTGCTTGCCTTTGATCTCAAGAACCCTTGAGAATTATTCTTGCTTGTTTTGGATCTACTGTAGCTCCGGCCCTCTTTCCCTGTTTTCCTAATTCCTTTGGGTTAGAGAGTGAGGCTTTTACCCTTAGGATCCCTTTAGTAGCCGCTAGGGTTAGAGGAGTAAACCCTAGAGTAAGTTAGGGTTGTTGGTGGGGGAAACCTAGGGTTTCCTTGTGTTGCTTGTGCTAACATTGTGTTTGTGGTGCTTTGGCAAGGAGAAGATGCGTGGGCTCGAGGCAAGGGATTAGCCAAAGAGTAGCTTGCGAGGAAGGCAGATCACCAATTCAGTGAGTGGGATCATTATGCATAGCTTTATTGGAAGAATGCCGATATCTAGATATAAGCACATATACACACACACATATGCATCTATCTACACTTATATCATGTTTCAAGTATGGTTTTATTGATTTGTACTTGATTGGCTTGTTGATGAATGATAATTATTATTGAGAAAGATCTTGAATGCTTTATATATGGTATTAATATTGCGATCGCCCGATTTGTGATTAACACCTTTCAATGAATTTGAAATCCTTGTTTTGTATGAAACGTGGGGTTGGTTGTGAAATGTTTGGTTTTGTGGAATTTAAGGCTTGAAACTCAATTTTAAATTGTCGAGAGGTTTTCCATGTTGTTTCTCGTATTGAGTTTTGTTCATCGCTTTGTGTTTTAAGGCTTGAGTTTCATCTGTGTTCTTTTATCAATTCCTCATGGAAATGTGAAGGTGTTGTTAATTGTTGAGTATTTGATGGCAATGGTGTTTTTCGTGGAGTTGTGTTATTATTGGGTTTGTGTGATGATGCCCTACTATGGCAGGCGGTCTCCACGGCCAGCCTGTGGAGGTGGCGTGGTGGACCAGATTTTTCTATGAGGGCCAGTTTAGGTGGGAGTGAAGAGCCCTGACTGGATATTCATTGAGTAGCCAGAGTCACCAACCGGTGAACCGATGGGTCAACGTCAAGGGCATGAGCACCTTGACGGCCCTGAACCTTGCCGTGGCCACGGCAAAGGCTAAGGGATGTTTCTAGACCACTTCATGCTAGGTGAGTTGTTGGGTATTGTTTTATATACTGCGGTTGAGATTTATTTCTGTAGAGTTACTGACCTTGGGTCATTTCAAACTTGTGGTGAGGGGGTGAAGCCCAATAGTCACTTTTAGGAGAACAGTCTCCCGTAAGTTTGACTTGACTCAAGAGTTGAGTATTCTCGAATTGGTGTTTCTTGTATTTGATTCGAGATTTAACTTATTTTATTTCTCTGTTGTTGTCATCTTGAATTTATGGTCAGGGGGCGAAGCCTAGCTGTTTCTTCTCTGGGGATAGTCTCCCGTAAATTCAATTTGGCAATATTTCTTTGATATGTGGATTCTTATCAAATTGTTGATGTTCAAATTAGTTTGAGTTCTATGAGTTGAGTTTGTTATTATCTTGTTGAATTAAGAAGGGTTTCTTGACCCTACCTTTTAATGCTATGTTAAGTTTGCTATCATATACTTTTATGTTCTAAGTACTTATCTTATTTTTGGTAAAATGCTTTTCTTGATGGTTTATTATTAGTCTTGTTATTGGCGTTTTCTGGTGAGGTTATGCTAGTCTCCCCTCACTGAGTAACGCTAGTTACTCACCCCTCTTCCTTCTCCTAGACTGTTGCAGGTAGTAGGTGAAGCGGTACACAGTGTGCTGAGCATTTGTTGCTACTCTATCTTCTGTGTATCTTTCTGTTGCATGTATGTTTCTTTTGGACATGGACATGTAGTCTTAACTTATGGATCCACTAGTTTGTAGTAAATCCTATTGTATGTTTTGTATCTATCACAACTTTTAAACTCTGATGTATTTAGACTTATTTTTGCTGTTATAGCTACCCTGTGCATTTATGATCTTGTTACTATTGTATTTCATCATTGTTGTCATTGGGGCATGACACACACAAATAATCAAGCCAATCAAAAAGATAGATGGAAAGCAAGAAAAAGGAAAACAAGGAGAGTAAAATCTCTTAGAAAGGGATACAACAGATCCTCATGACCATCAACTACATTATCACTATCTTTTTCTCTCTCTATATGTGCAAACAAGCCAACAAAAATATGCCCATCAATAGCATTAAAACCAGCTTAAGCAAGCCTCTTATAATCATGCAAACATGCATGAATAGAAGCTTAGTAACTTATACTCCAATCATAGGAAAACAAGACAAGAACCTTCGTTGCCTTTCTTGGTGTCTAACAGGTGCGCAATACAACTTTCCTGCTTCCTCTCTCTCCTAATTTCTTTCTTCATCCTTTTCATTTTTTTGTTGTTCTTATCAAACCAAACCTATCTTCTTCATCTTAGCCTCAAGTTCTTAAAACTTGGATGAATCTAGTTAAAGCTTCTTGTTAGGTATGGCTCATACTAGATAATGGACAGATGCTGGAGCAGAGCGGAGTGAGCGAACAAAGGTAGTTTCCCAGAAAGTGGGTTGGGGGTGCGGGGTAACACCCCCGCGGTACGATACAGGGTAAATTTGTAAATTGTACTTGGGGGTTTATAAATATGCATTGTATTTGTAACCTAATTTATTTTTCTCTTTGGATTAATAAAAGAAGGCGTCGCTCATCGTTCCTGAGGATGCAGGCACATTGCCAAACCTCGTTAAATATTTGTCTTCTTTATTCTTGTGATTATTAGCCTTGTTTTCTCAACACTTCTAAGTTTAAGATAAGGATGAGGATTAAAAAACTAATCAAATCTTCTAAATTCAACAATAACTTCTACAATAATGTTTACAATAGTTGTAAGAATGGGCTTTCGTAGCTAAATTAATAGATAGTAGAGTTTAAGACACTGCATAATTAGCCTAAGAACTAGTGGTGCGGGTTAAAGGATTTGAGGATAGTGTATTGGAGGAAGTCTTTGGCTACTTTGATAAGAATAAAAAAGAAAGGCAAAGATTCATATTTATAAGGATTGATATTAGAAAGGCCTGGATTATGCAATTCATATCTTGGTGACCTTTACGAAAGAAGAAAAATCATGAAGACTTTCTTATGGTGCATGTAGTTAGAACACTACGAGAGTGTCTTTCATTTTGAATCTTTATGTCATCTTCTTTAGTTATTTTCCTACTCTTGCACCATTTATCTTTGCTTCTCTCATTGAATACTAATTAAAAACCTACTCCAAATGCTTTGCTTCTTGTTTCCTTTTTGTTTTGCAGGTATCAAAGGGGGTGGTAATGATGCTTCATGAAACTAAGATTGAAGCATGCCACTTTTAATTTCTATTACCCTTTTGGTATGTATCCATTTCGTGTTTTTATCTAGAGGTGCATCATTTTGAGATGCATAGGCAAGGTGAGAATTGGTATTAGTCACCATTCACTACATCATTTTTGAGCTTTAGAAGAAGTTAAATAGAGTGGTCTTCAAAAACCACCTCTATAATAAAAATAGGTTATTTCTTTTCATGTTTTTAGAGCCGGTTTAGTTAAACCTTTCTACATTAATTTTGTTTTAATAAAATGATTAAAACCACAAATCCCCCCTTTCCACTTCTCTCTCTCTCTCTCCCTAATTCTTCCTCCCTCTCATCTTCGTGCCCGCCAACCAAACCCCCTCTGTGGCCGCGGTAGCTACTCTCTTCCTCGCCGCCCTCCTCGGCTGCCCTCTAAAGCCAACCGTCGCTGCCACCCCCATCTCTTAGTCCAAGATACTCTTGGAATCCCTCATTGACGATGAGAAAATCCGCGCACTGAAAGACCACCTCACCTCTTATCCAAACGACATCAAGGCACTCGAATCACAACTTGAGCTCAAAGTGAAGACCAATCTACTCCCCAACGCTATCACCATCATTGACAGTCTTATTGCACCGGGACCTGATGACAAGGATGTCCCATCCTTGGTCTCTTCTCTCTTCTCCTCCCTCTTCTTCTTACAAAGATATTCAATGTCCAGCTAATTAATCTTATGACTTTTGGCGCTATGTGCAGGTCCAAATCATATGATGTTGGAGTTGGGAATTTGTTAATCTTTTTGCTTCGGAATATCAAAGTATACCATCCCTTTTTGGCTATAAATGAGTAAATAATATTGTAATCCACTGGGAATAGTAGGAGTTAAAACAGTTTTTAATTTTTCATGTGCTATTTTGAGTAAGTTAACATTACTTTCTTTTTATCACTGATGTTGCAGTTTAAGAGATGTGTAACAAACTATCTTTTATGGTCTTATTGGATGGAATGCCTACATTGCACTTGTTTGTGGAAACTGTGTTGTTTGGTAAGCAAATTCTCTTCTTTTTTTGGTAGAAATAAGTTGATCTGAGAAAGTGATGGTGCTATTATTAATTTTTGAGTTGAGTTTATATATACATATGTCTATTTGTAAGATTTCTTATGACTAGCTCTCATCTACATTTTTTTTATTGCAATATAATTATCCTCAAGTGTAAAATCATGAAACTTAAAAAATTTCATACATAAAGTGTTGATGGTAATATTTTAGATGTTTCTGTTGTTCTAGGAAGTTCAACCATTTCTAGGTTGTCTTTCCATCTTGGCGAGAATCTGTCTTATTTATCTTTGATTACAATGTTTTCTATGTCTATATTTGCCAACAAACAGACTTACAGATCATATGTACTTAATTGTGATCATATTTATATAACTAGAAAGAATTATCATTGTGCTTCTATTCTTAAGTGAGCCATGATGTGATAATATGCTTATGGAGTTTGTTCATATTATTCATTGCAGGAAAGGTGCACCAACAACTCCTTTAATCACAATTGTGATGAGGGAAATTGTTGTTGGTGTTCTGGAGAAGAACAATTTACCTGGTGCAATTTTCACTTCTTTCTGTGGAGGAGCTGAAATGGGTCAAGCAATAGCTTGCGACATATGGATACCTATGGTTTCATTTACCGGAAGTTCCAAGGAATTAAATATTTGAATCCCTTTCAACTTGTTCATGCGGTCTCATTTGTTATCCTCAAGCCATAATCATGTTATATCAATTCTTTTACTTAAGCCATGAAGAGTAAGTCACTCATTTCTAGCTTCTTTGTAAAGTTACATTGAGTCATCAACCACAGAAACATAATTAATAAAAATAAAGTATTAGTTAGGATTTAAAATCTAAAATTAACTTTGCCATGTCTTCTTACAAGATCTTCAATTAGTGCTATTATTGGCATAATGGCATAGTGTTTTTTTTTTAAGTAAAAGTTTGGTGATTCCTTGTGCAATGACTTCAATGATCATGGGAGTCATCAACATGGAGTATCACTTGAAAATCATTCCCATGAAGATTAGAAGCTTGATCCTATTTGTTGCTTTTACAACGGCTTATTATTATTGGATCAACTGATTGGTGTTTATGAGCAAGTGAAGATTGGTGATCCTTTAGAAAAAAAAAGGTACTTTGTTAGGACCATTACACACTCCTACTTCAAAAGAAAACTATGTCAAGGGTATCGAAGTTATTGAATCTCAGGTATAGAAAATATCTTGATACTAAAAATGCATCTTTTATTTTCTTTCATTTGGATTATTATTATTATTGTTGTCAATAAGTTCATAAATAAACTCCAAATGTTGCATTGCATACTATTTTTTTATGACATACAAGTATCATACTCTTGTTGATAGTAAAATAGTGGTTTACATGTAAAGATAGGTATCTTCTTCTAGAAGTTTGCTGTGGATTTTATGATTTTTATCAATACCCATATTTAGTCATCTTCACCATTACTTTGATTGTAATTTTTTTTACTGGTTAAAAATATGACCATGCCACTTAACCCATTTTGTGCAGGGAGGGATGATCCTGATTGGAGGATCTGTTATAGAGGGAGACGGTAACTTTGTTCAACCCACAATTGTGGAGATTTCTTCAGATGCACCTGTTGTTAAGGAGGAATTATTTGCTCCAGTCCTCTATGTCATCAAAATTTAAGGTAATAGATTCAGCTTGTGGGTGCTCTTCTTTTTCTATGATTTTATATTTGTCCTCCTTTTATTTGTCTATCAAAATCATTGCTTGTACCTATGCTATCATATATAATCTTGTATAATAAATGAATTGATATCACTTGATCTCTTTCTTCTATAGACTTTAAAAGAAGCAATTGAGATACAACTCAGTACCCTAAGGGTTAAGCAGCTCCATATTTATATGCAAACCAGAAATAATATTCATGTGGATTGGGTAAGTACAACTGTGGATGTTGTCTTTGGACATCACTTATGAGACATAGCACATATGAATGTACTTGTATTGCCTTGTCTTTCACCTTGTGTTGTAGGCTTTCATTGTCTTGGATTCTAGTTTTAAGGTGTATGTTAAAAAAACAGTGGGGCAGAAAAAGGAAAAAAAGAAACCTTTTAACTTGAAAAAGAAATCTTTATTTTTTTATTATAAAATATTATCTTTGTTGCTTTGCATATATGCAAGTATGCTATCATTATCATTTACAAGAGTATCTGTTATTTATATTCTGGAATCTAAATTCTAAATTTGTTTTTGTCCTTGGCAAAGATTAAAGTGGTATAGTTTTCATCTTAATTGCACAGGTCCATTATAAAGCTTACCATTTATCTCCTGTCCACTGATTCTATTGTGTATTGTTTGATATGTAGAACACTTGGAAGTGATTACGCCATTGTGAATGTAAATATTCCTACAAATGGTGCTAAACTTTAAGGTGCTTTTGGTGGTGAAAAGGCCATTGGCGGTGGGCAAGAAGTAGGAAGTGACTCATGGAAACAGTACATGCGATGTTCTAAATGGTACATTCATTTCTCTTCACAGTTTAAAGAATGATGAAGCTAATCTAAACCTGGTTTGAAATCACTTGAATGGTCTGCCACTCATATAATAGATAAGTCAGCTAAAATCTTCAGCATATGGCCAATCTATATTCGTCACGTGTTCCTATCATGTTGAATTGTTTCTATTCTTGACTTCTCACTATGTATTCTCTTGTAGTACAATCAATTATGGGAGTGAACTTCCTTTGGCACAAGGAATAAACTTCAACTAAATTCTACCTCAAGTAATATTCAGGTTCCTTGTTCACACATAACTTACTATTTATCATCCTCAGTATTTCTCCCCTCTAAATCATTACATGCTACTCTTCCATGCACCTACATCTTTTCATTTTTGTTTTCAGATGCTGCCCCATGCATCATTTATGCAAAAGAAGATAATGTTCCTCCTATACACCATTTCTGGACTGCACAACCTAGTCCGATGGTAAGTTAGTAATGTGTAATATTTATAACCATGGCGAACTCTAAAACTAGTGTCAAATATAATAAAGGTTGTCTTATACCTCATTGGTACTCATTTGGAGATAGCTTTTTTCTTTTTCTTTTTTTAATATCTTTAAAGAGAGTTGCGGAGCCAGACACTAAGCTACACTAAATCCATTAAAAGCTAGAGCTTTAAGTAGTTTTCATATTTTTTGTATCCATTAGTTGTAGACCAAAAAATGCTTTAAAATTTTAGATAATAATAAGTCTAAGAAATTTCATGGAATTTGTAGGATCTTATTTGCAAACACAAGACACATTAAGAAATTAGGGTTTGTTAGGATGATTCACAATTCAATACCAATATGAGATAAATTAGGGGACCAAACTATTGAATCAGTTATTGTAAAACTAATTTTAGTGAGACATCTCCATCTTGCTTGTCAATTGCGCTCTCTCTTATTCAGAAAGTCAAAAGTAACTTGAAACAATTGTCTTGTTGTCCATGTGCATGTATATATATGCATGAGGGTGAGAATATTCAAATAAACAACAACAATTCTAAGAATTATACACATAAGAAAATATCACTATAAGATTGCAAACTACCTCATGAATTGATTTGCTGCAGAAATGACAGTCATTGTGTTCACTTAAACAACTTGTGCAAGTAGATATATTGTCATGTGGATGTCTATATATATATATAGATTGATGATATTTGAAAATGTTTCTATTTTTTTTATTTATATTAAGTTTGAGATAGAAAGACATTCATGCATATATTTAAAGTGATTACTCAAAAGCTGAAAGCTTTTTCAGGTTTTCATTTATTAGCCAACACATCACATTATTTGATTCAAGGGTTAATTGACTGACTCATCAGCTTCTATTTAATGACATGCATATTTAAATAGGAAAAGCTGGAAATGTTCAATAATTTGTTGTATCCACTGTTGCAGTCACACTTATGATCAAAAGCCCCTGTTTTTCTGCAGTTGCCTCCTCCACAAGTATTCCACAAACATGTATTAGAGAATGATAATGTTGCAAAACAAATAAACCCCACATTGTTGCTGTTATCAATACCCCACATTGTTAAAAACAAAATAAGAATGATAATGCTCATTTTTTTTAACTAATTATGATGTGCTTGATTATCATAATAGATCATCAGCTGTTTTTTATTTTCAAGTTTCTCTATTTGTTTGTTGGTTGATTATTGTATTTTGGTATTCATAATGCTGTCAAAATGTGATCTTTGTGTTCTAATTTGTTGTTGTTCTTCACTGTCAAGTTTCTATTGCAGTCAAAACATTATTTTTGAACTTGTTGATATTTGTTCTTGATTTTAACTCTCTCTTTGTTTGTCAACATGGTTTTCTGATTTGGTATTGTTAATGGTAGTGAAAATGTTATCTTTTGTGGTTTGATAAATTGTTAATTCTTTCGTGTTGAGTTCCTATTCCAGTGGAAATATTATCTTTGAACCTGTTTATATGTGTTCTTGTTTAACTTGTTCTTTATCTTGTCAACTTGGTTTTCTTATTTGGTATTGTTATTGCAGTTAGAATGTAACCGTTGAGCTGAATGATTTATGGTCGTTTATTGTTCTTATTGATTCCCCAATTTCTGTGGCAGTCCAAATTTTATATTGTATTGATGTTTGCACACAATTATATTACCCATGCTTGTTAAGAAGATGACTTTGAATTCCTAATATTCTTGGCTTCCAAAGCCTATCAACTGAACATTATTTACTGCCAACCATTGAACTTTTTGTTATTGACTTTCATGATGAAGTAATCATTAGAAACAAGTAGCTACTCTGAATTTGTTGCCTGGAATAAATAAGCATAATTTTGCAGAGTGGGATGATAAGGATAATGATGATGTGAATGATGACTTCTCATTGCAGTTGAAGAATGAACTTGATAGCAACTCTGAGAAGAAATAGACTATGGAGTTGTGGAGACTAAGAACTGATGAATCAATTGGTTGTCTTCTTAGCAATTCTCTCTTAAGAAATTAGTTGTAGTGCCAAAGTAAGCAGTTCTTTTTATGTAAACCAAAATCTATAACATGTTTTTGGTTTCTAATCGAGAGATTTCAAACACTTGGGCTATGGTTTAATAGAGCTTGTTTATCAAAGAATTATTTTATTTTCCTTTTTAAGCTGGTGAGTTGAATTGCTAGTGTATTTTGTCAAAAAAAAAAACATGAATTAATGTGTATTTCACTATTTTATTTTGCAAAATAAAAATAAAATGTGAGTATTTAATTGATTAAAAGCAGGTTTTTAATTGATTAAATAATATATATTTAATTAAAAACTAATTATTAGGCATGTTTTTAGGGGGTTATAACCGTCTCTAGAACAATAATTAGAATTTTAAAATTTTAATTGTAGAGACGCTTATAACCGCCTCTAAAAGTATGAGTGTTGTTAAAATCTAATTAATTGTAGAGGTGGTTATAACCACCTCTAAAACTATAGTTTAAAAATTTTAATTATAGAGGCGGTTATAGTCGTCTATAAAACTGTACTAAAGTTTTAAAATTTTAATTGTAGAGGTGGTTATAATCGCCTCTAAAACTATAACTAGTGTTTTAAAATTTTAATTGTAGAGGCAGTTATGACCGCCTCTAAAACTATATGAATTAGTTGGCCTTATTAATTGTTGAGGTGGTTATAACCACCTCTATAGGTAAAATATCTTTCGAGGTGGTTATAACCGCCCCTAAAAACCACTTCCTTAGCTATTAATTTAGCCCAACGGTTGTATCATACCGGCTCTAAACAATAGAGCCGGCTTAATACGAACCGATTTAGAGGCAGGTGAAAAATTCACCGCTAAAGCTATAAAGGTAGTTTTAACCACCTCTATAGGTCATGAAAACCCTCTCCAAAGCTCTTTTTTAGTGTAGTGATTGGAACTTGTACGTGGACCTGACTTGACATTATTCATTGTGCATTAGCAAAGCAATAAGAAGGCTAAAAGGCAACTGTAGCTTATATGACTCAATAGGGTATTAGGGTGCTAACTACTGGAAATATTCTCTAGTAATAGCATGCAATTAGACTTATAACATAATTAATTTAAATAGACTAGTAATGGAAAGATCTAGACTGGGATTTATAGTGCTATGCATAACCCTAACAATAAATTAGCCCCCTTTATGCATGTATAATAGCTTCACTCTAAATGTTAGGGTACTCTTACATGCAAGCAAGACTAACTCTCTACATAGCATGTTCAACAAGGAGAGAAGCTCAAGGGTCAATACCAAGGTCTAGGTTTTGAAAGAGAGTGGAGGCTAAAGAAGAATAACAGAGGCGAGGGATTTTTCCAAAATTTTGAAATTCATAGTGGAATATCAATGATTAGAAAAATATCGATTGAAGAAAGATCAATGGTCCAAAAATAAATGTCAATTGAGAAAAAAAAATAAAGGAAAGAATAACGAAAATTGAGGCATCTTGCGTGCCGGTTAGGCGGGCGCGAGTGAGCATGTGGTGTTAACTTTCTCAAAACACTTTACACAGGGAACAAGGCAAAGAATCTATATAAGGTGGTGAAAATGTTTTCTCATTACATGATGTGAGACTAAAAGTGTTCTATAGAGCTCATGAAAATTAGGTTTGGATGTACAAGATATGGGCTTTAGTATGCCCATATCCACCACTAACTTCATTGTTTTTTCTGCAAAATATTTTATTTTTCTCTTTCTATACACCTCAAGGTCTTTTAGATGGTCATATTTCTCCTGCCTATTATGCTTTTGGCTCTGGTTGTATTAGTTAATTTTACATATTCTGGATCAAATTATGGTTTGAATTATGAGATATACTTATTATAGTTTTTTTTTTCAAATGTTTAATTTATTTATCAAGTTCTAATTGTTTTTTTAAAGATTTAAATTGATTTGGGTTCTTCTTCTTATTCAATTGCCATGTTTTTTTATTATTATTTAGATAGTTTTTTTTACTTGATCTAGTTTTGATTCTAGTTCATGCTGTCCATTTTTTGTGTTGGTTATATATATATACTTTTTTTTTGTTAATTTCTTTGTGTTGCTTCTCATTTTACTTGCTTTCTAAGTGATTATTAATTCCGAATTTTCTAAAAATGCCTTTACTTCTATCATTCTACTCAAGCTCTTATCCTTCAATTTGTTTCCCTACGATCACGACTCTGAACCCATACTTTTATTTTGTATATTGTGTTATGTTGAGCAATTCATTCATATATCTAACTTAGAAGGCATGGTTGCCCATAAGTGTGGTTAGATCAATGATTAAATAATCATGAAAATAATGGGGGCTTCATCTTCTTCAAAAAACCAAACGGCTAAAGGCTTTTGTAGAGGTTTGATTGGTGGCTAAGAGATTGTAGCATGAGATTATAGCAAGTTTTGAAAAGAAAGATCATACTTCTTAAGTCATTTTTATTTTGATTGGTCTTCATTGACAACAGTTTTACCAAGGAGCACTGCAGACGGTGAAAATGAACAAGGAAAGAACTTGGTGCAAATAATCTTACTTTAGTTGTTGATCGGTTAGATGGTGATAATGACATTACACAGAGAAATGCAATAGCTATTTGGTTAATTGGCATAGGGTGCAACCTCCTCTGCCTAAGAACACAAGTCCTCACTTCAGAGATTGAGTAGAAAACACGAGCCATCCGTTATGTATATTAGTTTTATGTATCTTTTGCTTACTGAAAAAGGGAGCTAGAGACCTATTATGTTGTGAAATTTCCTCCAGAGATGTAATCTTAAGTAATGCAAGAAGAAATGGATTCTTTACCAAAAAAAGGCACTTATGATTTGGTTGAGCTTCCAGAAGGTAAAACACCACTTAAGAATAAATGGGTGGTGTTCAAGTTGAAGAAAGATGGTGACACCTAGTAAGGTAAAAAGCTTGTTTGGTAGTAAAGGGATTTTCTAAAAAAAAAAAAGGCATTAATTTTGATGATATTTTCTTGCTAGTTATGACAATGAGTTCTATTGGGGTTGTACATGGACTAGTAGCTAGCTTGAATCTTAAGTTTGAGCAAATTGGTATCAAGACAACATTCTTTCATAATGACTTGCAAGAAAGAGAATTACATGGAAGAACCATTAATACTAGGAGTATCAACCCTTATTGATTTGATTACTTGACCTTTAGGTGCAGTTACTACTTCATATGGCCCGTGGACTTATAGAGTAATACTCAAAGGGTGTATCACTTCTCAATATGCTCATATATATTTTAAATCATGTATTCTCATAATCTTAATAGCCAGTCATTTTTTTCATGTAAAAGTCTGTTTATTAACCATTGTTGTTTCTTGTTAAAAATAAATTGGGTGCATTCAGATCTATATAAACTTCTTTGGTTATGATTGATGTCTTGAATCTACAAGACATGAAAATCCAAGAAGCACCTAGGAAGACTGATAAGTCATTGAAGTTGAGCAAATGCAAGGATTTATACAATATCCCTAGGAATCTCCAAGAACCCTTCAATTGCACAAATTAAATGTGCCTACAAGAAACTTGCATTGCTATTGCATACAAGGTAAATCTTAAATTAGCTTCAGTCATTGTCATCTTAATTTTGTTAATGACACTTGAGTCATTAATTACAAAACATTAATAAACACAACAAATGAAATGGGAGCTTCAAGATCATTTGTTTGTTTCTAGAGCTACCTATTCATTCATATTCTAGAAAACAAATGAAAACTAAGTGCAATCACAAGGTTGGCTTGAATCAGTGATCTTTCATATTTATTGTAAGCTTAGGCTAAATGATCTGGTTTGTTTGGAGGCTCATAGTTGATCAACAAAGGGGAAAATAATAGATATTGATGATATCAAGTTTCATCATTATATTCTCTTGTCTTTGCAATTGATCAAAATTTTTATATGATAGCTTTAAGAAATTTTACGAAGTTAATGTGTAAGCCTACTATAAATGCAATAAAGTGTAATGGCTCATTTTCTACAGATGTATATGATTTCTAAATTTTGAAAATGACTAGACTATATCTTTCATCCCACCTGATGGATCATTTGATCTAATGGCTTATTGACTTAGCACATAAGTTTCTTTCACACAATTCAACTTATTTTTTATCACCAATGAAGATTATGACTTTATCATGTAATAATACTTATTTCTTAGGTTAAACCCCTCATCATAGTGGAAGCCCAAGTTAAGAAGCATTCAAGAAGTCGCATAGAGATAATGATCAAAGTAAGAAGCCAATTTAAAGAGAAGAGATACGGTCATCTTGTAAAATATTTTTTGTGTTTGAAAGTTTCTTGTTGTCTAACTTTGCATTCTACTTCTATGAAACATATTCAAGAGTTGACTCAATTTATTGTTCTCTTATACTACAGCATTGCAACAAATGTTAAAAAATTCTTTTGCATCTCATTTAGGAGAGTTGCTTTGCAGTGGGATTGGGCATCAACGTCAACAACATGTGCTCATTTTAATCAAAAGCAAGACCACACAAACTTTGTTTTTTGTTGTTATTTAAAAGAGTTCAAGGAGACATTAAATTGATGTACATAATGCTTTCAATGAACTGGAGTGGGATCCTTTATTGATTACAAATAATAATAATAATAATAATAATAATAATAATAATAATAATAATAATAATAATAATAATAATAATAATTGAGTTTTAGTTTCTCATCTTTGTAACTTCATACATGTGTGTGTGTGTGTGTGAGAGAGAGAGAGAGAGAAGCAAATTTGAATAGTTATTAAAGTATCATACTCAATTCACAATATTTATAAAATAATACAGCGAAGGTGGTGAGAAGTGAGGCCAATAGCTGCAGATATTTCAACCAATATAGGATACTAAAAACCTATGTAGAGCCAAAAAATTTCTGCCACTATAGGACTTATAGTGATCGAATTTTCTATTGCTATAGATCATTATGTAGCCCATATCATATCAGACGTGATAGTGGCAAAAGCGTATATTTGTTGTAAAAACTATACATTAATTAAGAATTTAGACACCAATTGGATATCTGCTGCTATAGAGGTATTAAGGCTGAAATGATGTTTTCTTCTAGATTTATGCATCATATCTTTGTTTGCACACAACAGTCAATTGAATACTTTTCACCCTATGATTTTTTTTTCTAATATTACATTATGCCTTAGTCTTTCTAATTTAAAAAATGTACTTTTTCCTTAGTGAGTGCCACACCCCTTGCGTGTGTGTACCGCAAGTGCAAGGGCTTGTCGAAGTAATAATAGTACCCTGGTAAGAGGGTAGTCAAATCCACAGGGAGTAGGGATCAAAGATATGAGTAATTGCTATTTAACTAATGCGAAATATGGAAAATGAGAGCAAGATCAATTGTGTGTGTGCAAAGGTAATCGAAAATAAGAAGAAAATAAAGAGAAATATGGAAGGTCAGAGAGTGCACGCAAGAGTGATAAGGGAAAGACAATCAATAAGTGAAATAGGGTACCTGGACAAGCTACAATTAGGATTTATGCTTCTAATACAAGACAATGCTATTATACTCTCCTATTGATGTTTAATGAGTCCAGGATATCCTTAAATACACGGTCCCAAACCTAAGGTCAACTGTGACTAATCCCAATTATTATTTTGCCCTGGTATTAGGTTCACTACGACCCTAACTCTTGTTGACCTATCAACTAAGTCCCAGGGGAGTCATCTTCCTAAACCTCACACTATGCGGATGGCTTTAAGTTTTAGGGATTCCTAGTGATTAGCCCTGTTCCTATGAATAACTCTAACCCTTTGGTCTAGGTGAAAGAACCCTAGTCTCAATTAAGCCCCAACACTAGGATTCACTACAACCCTTCACTCTATTCTCGTGCAACTAAGCCCCAGGGGAGTTCATCTCCCAGCACTTCACTCTATTTGACCGCTAAGGACTCGCGGAACATGGAGGTTGGGACAATCATGCTGGAGGGGAAAGGGGACGTTCCCCTAACTCACGACTCACACTCTCGACCCTCTTCAATCTTAAGTAGTCTAACCCTATAGGAGTTGTCACACCTCCAAAGGAAACCTAGACGATTCTCAACCCAGTATCACGGCTAAGGGAAAACAATTACAAGAGATAATTAAGATTGAAACTCAATTTTATTCATCAATAATGAAAAGCATAATAACATGTCATAGAAACATAATCATCTAGGGTTTACAAGTCTAAATACCCACAAGGGGTTGAGCTCCTCATGGAGCTATACAAATCATTCAAAATATAAGAATAGACATAAATCAAAAGCATAGATGGAAACCCCCTTGCGTAGAGTGTGGCCGTGGTCTTGTGCGGCCACCGGACGTCCAATGTCGATGCCAATGACGCGCTTCGATCCTCCACAAGTCCTCTCCTAACCCTAGTCGCAACCCTCAAAAACCAAGGAAAAGATAGGTAAAAAGATCCAAAAAAGTCTCAAAAGGGCCTTTAATACTGTTGAGTCGCGACTACTTCAAATCGGTTGAATAGGGATTTCACACGGCTGTGGGAATTTCCACACGTCCGTGTGAAGTCTCTGTTTGATGAATTCGGCAAATAGGAACAGTAACTTGATACAGTGCTTTTTGCCGAAACGCTTCCAAATTTATCGTTCTTCATCGAGGCCGTTGATTTGAGCACACAATCAACGGTAGATCGTGCCGATTGCTTCAAATCTCCTTATTGGTGAAGTTCTATGCTACACAAGTTAGACTTATTGTGAAAATGACTGCCTTTGTGACCCTCTAAAGGAGGTTGGCACACACCCACAAGTCTAGACTCGTGCCTTGTTCCTTGCTTGGTCCGAAAACTCCCCAACAATGGCGAACACGATCTAACTTTGCTCTTATTCTCCAAACTAGCTCTACAAACCTACAATGCACAAAAGCACACAAATGCACACAATTTAGTGATAAAATCTGATAAAAGTAATACTCATTGTAAGATAATAACGTTTCGCGTTACTATAACACAAACACTTATCAGTGAGATGTTTTCATAAAATATATGAATTGAAATAAAAATAATGAATTAAGACATTGATAAAGTTATTTTCATAATTACTTGAGCCCTTCAGTGACTTACAAGAAATTGTGGTCATATTTAATATGCAGAGGGCAACATAGTAAAGAGGCATTTTTGCAAGGAATGACCCCTCAAAAGTCTTGGAGAAATGTATAAATGAATATTTTAAAAGAAAATTTTGTAAAAAGGCAATTTTTTAGAAATGATTTTATTCTATAAAGAATGTATTTGGATTGCGGTATGAGAATGGTAGTGAAATAAATGATAATGGTAACAACAATCGGGTAAAATGGTAATGGGAATGAAACTTGTATTTGTTGAAAGAAAAATTCATTAGGAATGGAAAAAAGGTATAAAGAAAAATGTAGTCAAGTTACTATTTTTGCTTTAGTGCAAATAAATAATATTGAAATATTATTTATGAGAAATTATTAATTTGAAATATTTTCTATATTTTTACTTAAATCATTATCAAATATTAATTAATAATTCACTTCAATTATTATTATTTAATTATATAATTAGGTACTATAAACAAATATTTGGTGCATTGTTTTTTTTTTTAATAAAGAAAAGGTGAAATACTGTAAGATGGAAGATGTGTCAAACAACTTAAATTCCTCTCCATAACCCTATATTTGGGAATAATGGAGATCATCCTT
>CM037020.1:9855144-9916273 GCA_020875875.1 Dioscorea alata
GTCGAAGTAATAAATTTACCTTGGTGAGAAGGTAGTCGAATCCACAGGAATAGGGAGATAGAATATAAGGTTTCACTAATTAAGCTATGCAGAATACGGAGAACGATAATACGATTGATGAGTGAAAATAATGCAAAGCATTAAACTAAATAGAGAGATGGAAGAAAGAAAGCAAAGTAGGAAAATCGAGAAGGACTAACAATGAGTAAAGGGGGGTATCCGGACAAAGCTACCTCTAGGTCTATGTTTCAAGTGCAAGACTATAATATTAATGCTCTCCTATTATGTCAATTGAGTCGAGGATATCCTAAGACTCACGGTCCCAAACCTAAGGAAAACCGTGACTAACTCCAACACTATGCCCCGGTATTAGATTCACAACACCCTTCACTCTGTCACATAGATGACTAAGCCCCATGGAGTCCATCTGCCAACCTCACACTATGTGGAGTTGCATTATGCTCTAGGATTCCTAGTGATTAAACCTGTTCCTATACGTAATTCTAACCCTTTGGTCCAGGTGGAAGAATCCTAGTCTAGATTGAGCCCCAGCAAATAGGATTCACTACAACCCTCCACTCTATTACTTACGTAACTAAGCCCTAGGGGAGTTTATCTACCTATTGCTTCACTCTATTTCGGACCGCTATTAAATCAAGGAATCGGAGTAGGGAGAAATCACATCGAAGGGGAAAGGGTACATTGCTACATCCAAACTCTCCCTCTCAACCCTCGTTAATCTTGAGTAGTCTAATCCTATAGGAGTTGTCACACCTCAAAGGAAGCCTAGATTACTCCACCCTAATGTCACGTTTAAGGGAAAACAATATGAAAGGATAATCAAGATTAAAAACTCAATTTTATTCATCAATGATGGAAAGCATAATATCAATGTCAAAGAAACATAAGAAACCCTAAAGTTTACAAGTCCGAATACCCCACGAGGGGTTTAGCTCCTCATAGAGCTATACATGTTCATCAACGTGAGAAATAAAGCATAAAACATAGACATCAATGAAAAACCCCCTCGAATTAGTGTGGCCGTGGTCTTGTGCAAACGTCGAACCTCGAAATCGATGCCGACGACGCGCTAGAACCTCCACGAAACCTCTCCGAACCCTAGCCGCACTCCAGAAAGTTGGGGAAAAGATAGGTCCAAAGATCCCTCCAAAGGTTGCAAAAATCCCCTTTTATATTGTTGAATCGCGGCTTTAAAATTGGACTTATCGGGGGCTTCACACGGCCGTGTGGAATTTCCACACGCCCGTGTGAAGCTTCTGTCTCGGCTGAAAATTAATTTCACACGGCCGTGTGGAATTTCCACACGCCCGTGTGTCTTCACTGGATGGCTGAAATTGCAAAACACACGGCCGTGTGGAATTTCCACACGCCCGTGTGACTTCTCTGTCTGGCTGGAAAATGGCTCACACGGCCGTGTGGAATTTCCACACGCCCGTGTGACTTCTCTGGAACACTAATCTTCAGCTGAACAGGCTTGGTAACTTGCCGAAACGCCTCCCGGGTCCATTGTTCTTCATCGAGGCCATTACTTGGGCACACAAGCAACGGTAGGTCGCGCCGATTGCTTCAAGTCTTCTTCTTTCGCGAGATTCTCCTAAGTAACACGGATTGGACTTGTTGTGAATGTGACTGCCTTTGGCCCCTCCAAAAGAGGTTGGCACACATCCACAAGTCCAAATACGTGCTTCGTTCCTTGCTTGGTCCGAGAACATCCCAACATTGGCGAACGCGACCTAATTTCATTCTTCTTCTCCAATTAGGCTCCACAATACCTTCAATGCACAAGAGAACACAAATGCACACATTTAGTGATAAAACCTGATAAAAGGTATGCTTAATGTAAGATAATAGCGCTTCGCGATACTATAACACAAGCACTTATCAAACCCCCCCACACTTAAGCTTTTGCTTGTCCTCAAGCAAAATAGAACGTGAAAGTACTTGGGAAGAACAATTGAAAGTGCTTGGCCTTAGGTTCACCAAAAGTATGCAAAAGAAGCATTCTACAAGTAAGGGAAAATTAAAACATTGCATAAGGTTATCAATGCTCTAGCTAAAAACTTGAATAAAAAAGGATGAAAACTCGAAAGCGTGTTGGTGTGTGCGATCTTACTCAAGAGAACCAACGAGTACTCCTCAAACTTTGATTAAAAGGACTTATTTATATACAAGATAAAAAAAAAAAAAATAAAGGTGGAAGTAGTAGCTTCACACATCCTTGAAGGTAGCCCTTTCCTAGGCGGCCGCCAAAGGTGGCTTTCACTCTTTCGAGGAGGTAGCTCTTTCTACCGGGGTAGTAGCTTTCACGCATCCCATGAGATAGCTCTTTCTCTCATTAGGGCATAACTTGTATCCGACTTATGAGAGTAGCTTCATACATCATAGGAGGTAGCTTTCCACCCCAAATGCATAATCAAAACAAAGCTAATATTTACAAACTCATATACTTTTTTTTTTTTTTTTGTTTTTTTTTTTTTTGCATTTTCCAAAGTAAAACTAAGAACGATGATAAACTTGTCCTTAAAAACTTCAAGATTGAGTTTCCAAAAGATTCCAAGAGTAAGTTGTGTACTAAGATGATTCGAGCAAAAATTCCCTAAAATTCAAGTGAAAACTAGAGTATGATAGGATACAATGTTGAAAATTCTCCTAAACTATAAGAATACAACCGTTGCAACTGAGGTGAACCGCCATAGGCTACATTAGCATAAGCAATTGAACGCACAAGTAAAGGTGTGTGCAATGTGAACTCCCCCCCACACTTAAGATGTACATTGTCCTCAATGTACGCATATAAGCACAATAATAAGTGAAAACGATAAAAGCAATTAGTGTGGAAGTGGCAATTGAAACATTACTCCCCTGAACTCCAAGTGTTGCGTTTGATGAAGCTAGGTCATTGAGAGTTGAGTCTCAATGGTTCGTGGAGCACACACGATTCCATGACCGTGTCAATGACTATTCCTCAAAATCCTTACATCCAAGACCATCTGCGCACACATAAACGAGGGTTCAGTAAAGCTCAATAAAACTCGAGTATATAAAATGTAAAGCAATGAATACACTCGAGATAAAAAGAAAAAGCAAAATAAAAGCTATACTCAGAAGGAGAATCCTTTCTGAGTACTACAAGTCCAAAATAAAGTAAGATATACAGAAATGACAAATAAAAGAAAAGAATCTAAAATCTAAGACGCCTCAGCGTCGGTGTCCTGAGTGGTGGCCTCTGGTGCTGCTGGAGGCTCTGGATCTGCTGGTGATGCTGGAGCTGCTGGAGATGGAGGTGGTGGAGTGGACACCCGAGGTCGGACCACGAAGGAGGAGGAGGCGACAATCTGCTCGAAGGTCTGTCGCAAGCTCTGGAACTGCGCCATCACCTCCTGGTGCTGTGAAATCTGTGTGGCCCTAACCTCGGCCACCTCGGTCTGTAGGATCCCCACTGCGCTCTCGAGGCGCTCCAGTCTGTCCTGGCCTCGAGATGGTGAAAACATCCGCACCGGAGGTGGCTCCGGCGCGGTGGGGGGTACCTCGGTCTCTGTGTCCTGCGGGGTGGCTCCAATGCTGCCCGGGACCCCTCGCCCTGCTCTGTATGGGGTATAATCCAGGTATACGTCCCTGATCCTCCTCTGCGGATCATACCCATCATCCTCAAGGTATCTGTGCCCAGGGGAACTGGTACGTTTGTCTTCTCTGCTCCCCTGACTCCATCTCTGAGCCCCAGGCCAATGAGAAGTCTGGTGATGTAGGGGCCTGCAAAGATAACTCCTACCCTGGGGTACTGGCCCTGATGGCGAATGTAGTCGGCCACAATGTGCCCCAGGTGGAGTGGCTCACTCTCCACCATCGAATACAAGTAGAGGAGCTCCTGGCGACTCAGAACACCAGTACTGTCTCCCCTGCCACTAATATATCTGCTCATAACTGCGTGTAGACATCTATAGGCAGGTCGAGAAAGGCATGAAGCCTTGGAGACACCCGCTCGTACTGACCCTGACCACAAAGTCTGCTATACGCCTGCTGCGGTGTCACGGTACCTGGGTAGTCGGTAGGAAGTAAAGATACTCCTCAGTCTCGGTAAATGCCTCCTCATAGAGGCCCATCCCGATCGAAACTGGCTCATACTGAGGCTGTAATGTCGACCGAGGGCTCTGAACTGAACTGTGGTGCCCTCGGTGAAACTGCTGTACCCCCGTCGAACTCAAACGACGCCAGGACCTCTAAGGTGAGCGGTCGGATCACCGAGTCCCGGATAACCATCAATCTCTCCAGCTACCGACTGAGAGCAGCTCGCCAATCTCATCTGCGACGCTGTCTCCCCCCTGAATACTCCTCACTATACTCAAATCCAAATATCTCGTCTTTCCAAAACGGAGTCCTGATAAATGCTCGAACCGAACCTGATGCTCGGTTATACTGAACTCTGTCTCTGCTGGAGGAGGTGTGGGCTCACGGGGGCGCTTCCCTGTCGATTTCCTGGGTCTAGAAGACATTCCTGTAAGATTGAAAAGAAACAATCAAAACAGTTCAAATAACCAATCTGCAGAAATCCACACGCGTGTTTAATTCCACACGCCCGTGTGGAGTGTCTGACGGGCAAAGCATCACGGCCGTGGGTTAAAAACTCACAATTTACATCTAATCGTTCTAATTTCATTCTAAGCATGCTCGTATGTAATGTAACATTCAAACCAAGCACATTGTATAAAGAACGAATTGAATCAGAATTGACGAAGAAAAAGGTACTGAAGGTCTCACCGGCGGTGAAGATGAAAAACAAAGTAATACGGCCGGAAACTCGAACAAATTCTCTCAAAAACTCAGAGAAAGTTCGGGGAAGTGATAGAGAGGGTAGGAGAGAAGTTTAGAGTGGAGAATGAAGAGGCACAAGTGATTTCTATAAGAAAACGGCGCGGCTTTGAAGTTCTGGAAATTCACACGGCCGTGTGAAGTAACCACACGGCCGTGTGCCTCAGGAAATTAGGGTTCACAGGGGCCAACACACCCCCTTGCGCACTCTGGTCATTCTCTGAACTACCTCACACGGCCGTGTGTTAATTCCACCGCGGTGCCTCCACAGGGTCTACACAGGGCCACCCCACGGGCCTGTGGACTCTCGGGAAAACACAAGACGCTCTCTTGAAAAATTTTCACACTGCCGTGTGAAACATCCACACGCCGTGTGCCCACTTTGGCCAAGAACACAAGGCCGTCCACAGGGCACCTCACACGCCCCTGTGGCTTCTCGACTCGCCCGAGAAACATAAATGTTTCACACTGCCGTGTGAATAATCCACACGGCCGTGTGCCTTGACAAGCTCTCCCATCAGGGGCTCACACACGGCCCCTGTGGTTTCTCGGGATGAAAAGGGAATTCCTGCAGAATTTTTCACACGGCCGTGTGGAAACTCCCACACGGCGTGTGCCTTAGCACAGGGCACTCACTAGGGGCATCCACACGCCCCTGTGGACCTCTCGGAAAAGAGTTAAAGTTCTGCGAAATTTCACACGGCAGTGTGTTAATTCCACACGGCCGGTGCCCCTTCTGAAGTTTTTTCACCGGGGCAAAGTCACGCCCCTGTGTCTTCTCTGGTTGAGCTCCAATTGGTAACACACGGCCGTGTGTTAATTCCACAACGGCCGTGTGTTTTCTCTGGTTTACTTAGAAAATTGTACAGACTCTCAGAAAAATTCAGAAACTCTTTTAAAACACTTAGAGCCTGTATAAACCATAAAAACACGACCAGAGACTATCGAAAACACACTCAAACCGACTCAAACTTCGTCAATTAACGTTAAGGCACATGTAAATAATCGAAAATCCACATGAAAACTCAGCATATGCACATGAAAATTGGACACCATTGCTAAGACTTTTATTCAATCCTAAAACTAAACTAGGTCCTAGAAAAACTGCAAACAGCTGGGTTGCCTCCCAAGAAGCGCTTGTTTAACGTCACTTAGCTTGACGTACCTGTCTTACCTTACGGAGGTTCATGAGTGGAATTTGCCCTCTTCCCTATAATTTGAAAGCAAGCATTGCATAATCGTTGCAGGTAGAGGGAGAATTATCGAGTTTGTTACCACACATGGGTGAAACACCCTTACTCCGTGAATGCTCATCCCCCTTTCTTGTTGGGGTTCTTTTGTGGCGACGTCTCAACCTCTTCAATCTCCGAAGGACTTTCTTTCTAAGCTCCTTCTCCTTCTTGATGTCTGTTTCAACTGAAACAAGCGCGAAGCACTTCTTCCTCTTCAGTCTCCATGTCTTGGTCCGGCCACCTTCATATGGATCCGGGTTAAACATATCCTGCATATTCATCAATGCAATCATCAGTGACATCAAGATAATATAGAGCATCATCAAAATCAAGAGAATGTCGCATGGCTTCGGCGAGGCGGTAAGTGAACTTGTCGTCCCCAACCCTAAGTGTGAGCTCTCCTACCGTCCATGTCTATCAAAGCTTTGGAAGTGCGCAAGAACGGCCTCCCAAGGATCAGCGGCACCTCGACATCCTCGTCTACATCGAGCACTACAAAGTCGACCGGGAAAATGTACTTATCCACTTTCACCAACACATCTTCAACAATACCCCTCGGATGCCTCACCGATCTATCCGCAAGCTGAAGTGTCATCTGGGTAGGTCTAGGCTCGCCCAAGCCTAGCTTTTGGAAGAACGTGTAGGGCATGACATTGATGCTTGCCCCCGAGTCGGCTAGTGCCATCTCCTCACCCCTATCACAAATATTGCACGGTATGATAAAACTTCCGGGGTCCTTCCTCTTGCTTGCATATTCTTCTGTAGCACTGCCGAACAGTTTGCATCGAGGATGACGGATGCACTTTCCTCTAACTTCCTCTTATTGGTCAAGAGGTCTTTTAAGAACTTCGCGTACTTGGGCATTTGGGCTAATGCTTCCGCGAATGGAATGTTGATGTGCAATTGCTTGAAGACACCCAGAAATTTCTTGTATTGCTCATTGTCTTGGTCATTCTTCAATCGTGAAGGATAGGGAATTCTCGGCTTGTAAGGTGGGGGTGCCACCTCTTTCTCCTTTGGTGCTCCATCCTCTATTTCCACGACTTCGGGTGTCCTTAGTCTTCTCAAGAGGGAGATGTCCCTCAACCTCCTTACCACTTCTCAAGGTAATTGCCTTTAGTTGTTCTCTTGGGTTGGTCTCCGTATTGCTAGGCAAACTACCTTGAGGTCTCTCCGCCAAAGTCTTCGCAATTTGCCCTACTTGGTTCTCCAAGTTGTGTAGGGAGGCGGTGTGATTACGAAGAGTAGCTTCCACCGATTGGAACCTTGCGTCCGAAGAAGAAACGAACCGTGTGAGGGCTCTCTCTAGGTCAGTCATCTTTACCTCCAACCCGGTCACTCGGCTTTCTAAATTCGGAGCTTGTTGACTTTGAAATCCCGGTGGTGCACTATTTTTGTTCTGTTGTGACTGTCCTTGATTGCTCCAAGAGAAGTTCGGATGGTTCTTCCATCCCGGATTGTATGTACCACTATACGGGTTGCCTTGGCCTGTCCTCGATATGAATTCCCCCACAAAATCGGCCTGCTCTACCGCACTAGTGCCTCCAATAGCAATAGGACAATCGCTTGAAGCATGTCCTCCCCCACAACCGTTACAGTAGTGATGGCCGCAACTCTTGGCGAAGCTAGAGCATCTAGCTTCTTACTCAACGATTCCACTTGTGCTGCCAACGATGTAACCGCATCAACCTTATGAATTCCGGCAACCTTTTCCTATCCCTTGAGTTCCATTGATAGCTATTCATAGCCATCTCCTCTACAAGGTGCCGAGCTTCATCACCGGGAGTCCTTGCTTCCAAGAGTCCCTCCGGCCGCCGCATCTAAGAGTTGCTTTGTACCGGATTCAACCCGTTGTAAAATGTGTGAATAATCATCCACTCGGGAAATCCATGTTGCGGACATTTGCGAAGGAGCTCTTTAAACCTGTCCCATGTCTCGAATAGAGACTCCAATTCCATCTGTACAAAGGAAGATATCTCATTCCGGAGTCTTGCAGATTTCCCCGGTGGAAAGTATCTAGCCAAGAATGCCTCGGCCATTTCCTCCCACGTAGTAATGGAGGCTCTAGGTAATGAGTGCAACCAATGCCTTGCTTTTCCTTTCAATGAAAATGGGAAGGCTCTCAATCGAATTGCAATCGTCCGTCACTCCATTTATCTTCAACATGTCACACACTTCCAAGAAATTTTCTATGTGACTATTAGGGTCTTCATCGGCTAACCCATTAAACTGTGCGGACTGTTGCAACATCTGAATGAAAGACGGCTTCAATTCGAAATTCATTGCTGTAATTGGGGGCCTCACGATGCTTGATTGGGTCCCCATAACTGTGGGTCTAGCAAAATCGGACAACGTTCGCTGCTGCTCGTTCTGTTCTGCCATTGTCTCTGACCCTTCTATCTTAATATCGGCTTGATTTGATGCTTCATGTGCAGGTTCTTTCCCTTTACGATGTGTTCTTCTTCCAATGTCTGGGTCTCCTTCAACAAGTATTGAAGGGTTCCCACGGGTCATAACCTGGAGCCGAAAACAAAGAAACAAAAAATAAGAACAATGATAGGTAAAGAAATATGAAATAGAATGCGAAGTGAATAGCTAAAATAGTGAAAAACAAATATCTAAAACGCCAATTCCCCGGCAACGGCACCAAAAACTTGACACGACCCCTTGCGTGTATCCCGCAAGTGCACGGGTTTGTCGAAGTAATAAATTTACCTTGGTGAGAAGGTAGTCGAATCCACAGGGAATAGGGAGATAGAATATAAGGTTTCACTAATTAAGCTATGCAGATACGGAGAACGATAATAAGATTGATGAGTGAAAATAATGCAAAGCAATAAACTAAATAGAGAGATGGAAGAAAGAAGTGCAGTAGGAAAATCGAGAAGGACTAACAATGAGTAAAGGAGGGTATCCGGACAAGCTACCTCTAGGGTCTATGTTTCAAGTGCAAGACTATAATATTATGCTCTCCTATTAATGTCAATTGAGTCGAGGATATCCTAAGACTCACGGTCCCAAACCTAAGGACAACCGTGACTAACTCCAACACTATGCCCCGGTATTAGGATTCACAACACCCTTCACTCTGTCACCTAGATGACTAAGCCCCATGGGAGTCCATCTGCCTAAACCTCACACTATGTGGAGTTGCATTATGCTCTAGGGATTCCTAGTGATTAACCTGTTCCTATACGTAATTCTAACCCTTTGGTCCAGGTGGAAGAATCCTAGTCTAGATTGAGCCCCAGCAAATAGGATTCACTACAACCCTCCACTCTATTACTTACGTAACTAAGCCCTAGGGGAGTTTATCTACCTATTGCTTCACTCTATTTCGACCGCTATTAAATCAAGGAATCGGAGGTAGGGAGAAATCACATCGAAGGGGAAAGGGGTACATTGCTACCTCACAACTCTCCCTCTCAACCCTCGTTAATCTTGAGTAGTCTAATCCTATAGGAGTTGTCACACCTCCAAAGGAAAGCCTAGATGCTCTCAACCCTAATGTCACGTTTAAGGGAAAACAATATGAAAGGATAATCAAGATTAAAAACTCAATTTTATTCATCAATGATGGAAAGCATAATAATCAATGTCAAAGAAACATAAGAAACCCTAAAGTTTACAAGTCCGAATACCCCACGAGGGGTTTAGCTCCTCATAGAGCTATACATGTTCATCAACGTGAGAAATAAAGCATAAAACATAGACATCAATGAAAAACCCCCTCGAATTAGTGTGGCCGTGGTCTTGTGCAAACGTCGAACCTCGAAATCGATGCCGACGACGCGCTAGAACCTCCACCGAAACCCTCTCCGAAACCCTAGCCGCACTCCAGAAAGTTGGGGAAAAGATAGGTCCAAAGATCCCTCCAAAGGTTGCAAAAATCCCCTTTTATATTGTTGAATCACGGCTTTAAAATTGGACTTATCGGGGGCTTCACACGGCCGTGTGGAATTTCCACCACGCCCGTTGTGAAGCTTCTGTCTCGGCTGAAAAATTAATTTCACACGGCCGTGTGGAATTTCCACACGCCCATGTGTCTTCACTGGATGGCTGAAATTGCAAAACACACGGCCGTGTGGAATTTCCACACGCCCGTTGTGACTTCTCTGTCTGGCTGGAAAATGGCTCACACGGCCGTGTGGAATTTCCACACGCCCGTGTGACTTCTCTGGAACACTAATCTTCAGCTGAACAGGCTTGGTAACTTGCCGAAACGCCTCCCGGGTCCATTGTTCTTCATCGAGGCCATTACTTGGGCACACAAGCAACGGTAGGTCGCGCCGATTGCTTCAAGTCTTCTTCTTTCGCGAGATTCTCCTAAGTAACACGGATTGGACTTGTTGTGAATGTGACTGCCTTTGTGCCCCTCCAAAAGAGGTTGGCACACATCCACAAGTCCAAATACGTGCTTCGTTCCTTGCTTGGTCCGAGAACATCCCAACATTGGCGAACGCGACCTAATTTCATTCTTCTTCTCCAATTAGGCTCCACAATACCTTCAATGCACAAGAGAACACAAATGCACACATTTAGTGATAAAACCTGATAAAAGGTATGCTTAATGTAAGATAATAGCGCTTCGCGATACTATAACACAAGCACTTATCGAGTTCTCAATCTATAAAAGGAAAATTCAAAGAATTTTTAAGGGCTTTTCATAATGACTTTTGGAGGATTTTTCAAAGAGCTTCTAAGAGACATAATTGAATAATCTAGAGTGGAGAGACTATGATCTACTGTGGATTTCTTAAAGTCTAGAAGTTTATTAAGTTTATCTTAGGTTTTCTATTCTTCCTTCAGATTTTCAATCATGTCTTACTTAATTCATACTTAAACTCTTTTAGTACTCAAATATAATGAACATTAAAATTGATTTTTCTTAATGATTTTTTTAGTTTTATTGTCATTCAATTACGCATGCTCTATTACTCTTGAATTAATATCTGCTATTATGTTTATTCATGTTTGATTTCATGCAATTGAGATTGAGAATTCCTTTGTATGAATAGATGTAGAATACTTGAAAAGAGTTGCATGCAATCCCAAAGATATGATGCCATAGGATAAGTTCTTGAACATGCATATTTTATATATCATTTGCACTACATCTTGTATGGAATTTCATATGTTTATAACCAAATTAGTATAGAATTGCATTCTTTCATTCATCATGGTATCTAATTGCATTTTAGGGCCAAAGAAACGAATATTGAGGCAATTTGAGGTAGGTCAGACCAAAATACAACTTTCAGAATATCACCATGGCCTCATCATGGTCATGGTCCAATAGTGCCAGTGTGCAAATCCATAGGAAGGCATCATAAGAGCCACAACAACCTTCACAATGGTCGTTGTGTATATAACAACCCTGGTCAAGGCATACAGCTCCCAAAGCCAGAACATGCCAAGACATGACTTATGGCTCAATAAATTAATTTTGATCACAACGGCCACTATGACCCTCTGGTAGCTATAAATAACCCTAGGTTTTATTTCTCAAGAAGGGATTCTTTTGCCAAATTTGGTTAGAGGCGTCTAGCTTTCTGGAAAGCAATGCAGCTAAAGACAAGGATCAACCTAATTTTAGTGGATACCAACGAATTTCTTAAGAGGGATTCAATGTGTATCGATAGTGGATGCCGTCCCATAGAGAAATTCGGCACCGTCTTGACGTCATTGGATCTTCTCAACCTTAACCACTAGAGAACTATTGTAGGGAGTTAGTTTTAGGATATTTTATACTTTTTTCATGGATTCTTTATTCTTTAATCTTTATATTTTGCTATAATAAGACACAATTCCAGGAGAATTATATGCTGATGTACCTAAGTGTTTTTTTTTTTGTGAAAATTGACTTATATTGGCAATATATTTTTGTTCTAGTTGATTATGATTCATTGCATGTTTGCTTTTTGATTAATATGTTGATGTTGTGAGCAAGAGATTGCCACTCATTAGAACATCCATATTTTGTTAGATCTATGTATACACTAAGAGATTAGATATTGCTAGATTTCCGGATAAGGATTTGTTTATCCTTTTTGTGAAATTTTTGCTTTTAAGGTGAACATAGGAGGCTAGGTTGGTAGAGATTCCATCCTAAGTTTCTAGTGCTTCAGATGTGGTTGCCATGATATTGGGACCAATAGGCCTCTGAATTCCCCTGATCAATCACAAAATAACATTGTCATATTTTAATTCACATCATAAGTAATTGCTAAGGGACTCCCCATACGGGTACCCACTCCTTCTAATCACACCTCATGATCCTCAATGATACATTAGTAATTAGTTTGTAGAAGTAGATTTAGGCTCGGCCCGTGAGCAAACCAGAGGAGGCTCACCGGTAGGCTCATGCCCGTGAGCCTACCCATGAGGCCTTTCATGCCTTAGGGTTTTAAGGGCCATTGGGCCATTCTTTCTATTCATCATCCCCTTCACTTTCACCACTCACTTCTACTTCATTTCTCCTCCATTTTCTTTCATTTTTCTTGCTTTAAAACACTCTCCATCTCCTCTAAAATCATTTTGTGCTGAAGTTTTGAAGAAAAACCACTCTTTTGGCCGGATTTAACCTAAGGATCACTCCATAAACCCTAGGTTTTAAGGTGAGTATGCTTTCTCATGAACTTGGTGTTCTCATGGTCATTTGGGCTGATTCTTCCATGAATTCTTCTCTCCTTGGCTACTAAAATATTGTGATGATCTTTTGGAATGGTTGTATTTTTAGATCATCAAGTTTTCAAGCAAGACTCTCGCCAAAATTTCTCGGAATACTGTAGCACTACATATTTTTCATCTATCTTTCATTTTTTCACTTATGCTTTGCTTGTAACTTGTTTAATGGTGCTTCCTTTGATCTTGTAGGATGAGGGTGAAGAAGTTAGCATACAAAAGAGCCTGGAATTAGCCCCCTCCGCCTCCGGAACAACCCAAGCTTAAGAAAGAGGACCATAAAACCCGATTTGCACTTCTTTCGCGCAAGAGTTTTGGGACGATTCGACGAATTGATTGGGATATTTTGAAGCTCTTTGGTTTGGATGAAACAATCTTGGAACTTATTTCTCATGGGGGATGGGACAAGTTATTTGCCATAGATGAACCTACATATAAAGAATTGACATTCGACTGTTGAGCACAGTTGAGGTGTTTAATGTCAGTTCCTTCTCTCGCATATCCAGTTACATATCATTTCGTGCTTTTGGGAAGAGCCGCAGAATAACTCAAGATCAGTTGGGGGTTTACATGGGATTTTATACGGAAGCATTCACCCAAAGGCCGGAATTCAAAAATTTAGGCAAGGATTTCCCGTATCCTATGACTGGTACCACCTACTGGGATTCCATTGGCCACAGCTCGCGCACCAAAAAGGCCTCCCAGTTGAAGGACCCAGCCCACAGGTATATCCATGCTCTATTGACATGTGGCATTAGCGGTCGACTGGATTCTACAGGGGTGGTATCTCGCACGGACCTATTGATGTTGTACAGTATCATACAGCGGTACCCCCTTTATATGGGCCACTTAGTTGCTGAGATTTTTGCTCATCAAGGAAAGTTTGTTCACCTTGGAGCCATCTATGCTGGACCCTACATTACGCGCATGATCAGAGACATGGAGCTCCTTGACAAGACTCAGGGCATGACAGTTGTTGGTGCAGTTGCTCCACTCGGGATGCAGACCCTAGTTTGCATTGGTATTGTTGAGAGGCGGGGTCGCACCCACAGACTTGTGCGAGGCCAGAGTGACCCCGGCCCATCTCATGACACAGTCTGATTCCCAGTCCGAGTCGGAGCCAGACCGTGATGCTGTACCCAGGGAGCGTCGACCTACACTTGAGGAGAGACTTGATGCATTTTGTTCGGAGGTCTACGAGTAGTTACAGGTACTGACTGCCTCGGTGAGCTGCATCGAGGCCACCACTGCCGACATTTTAGCGTTCTTGCACAGCTCTTCATCGTCAGTCGACACCACCTCTGCGGCCACCACTTGTGCAGCGCCATCATTTCCTTCAAGCCCCTAGACTCATGCAGTATGCTTACTACTTTACTTTGTTGTTTTTATTTCTGTACTAGCTACATTTCCTATTTTATGTTGTACTGTGTACTTTTGAGTTAGTCAGGGCTTCGTCCTTGCCAAACTTTTTCTGTCTATTTTGAATTTTTATTCACTTGCTCTCTTCTTTTATTTTAATTTCTAGAGTTGTGATCTATGCTTCTTGTATTTTCAGGGGAATTGTCATAGCATTTCACACTCCATGCCCTCGTTGCGCTGTTTCACCCCAACACTAGAGGATCATGTCACACACGTCATCAACTATTTGGGGAAGTTTCCTCTACTCCATTTTCTCGTACTTAACATGTTTATCCCACCCTGATCTGCTGACTTATGTACATTGGGGACAATGTACAACTTTAGGTATGGGGATGGATTTTTGGAGTATTCTATATCATTACATGTTTTGATGACCCATGGTAGCTATGATTTACATGTTTAGAACTTCCAGGCTTGGTACAATGATAGTTGTGAGTGGTACTTTATCTGTGCTTGAATGTAGTTCTGTTTCACCTTTAGTGCACCCATATATACCTGTTCACGATCACTTCTACCTTGCACACTCCAACCAACCCATCATAATTATTTTGGCATTGGATTGTTAAATTCTATTTTTAATAGTCTGATATTCGCTGCATATATGTGAGAAGTAATAAAGTATCTTGATCCCTTGGTATTCGCTGCATAGTCACTTGTGAGCTAAAGTTTTATCTAGGAACCGAAGGACTCTTAACTGAGTATTGAGGATGCTTTTAACACTTCAATGCCGATTTCATTGTGTGTGGGGTGAATGAGCATCCTGAGGTAGTCCAGGGTGTGGAGGTCAAGATGGAAGTTAGCACACATTCACGGGAACACTCTAGGGGAAACAGAGCTAGTATTACTTGACTATTCATTGAACAGCTTACTTGACTATTCATTGAATAGCTCACTTCTTGATTTCAACCCATTTGTGCTTGTGGAGTTCTTTACTATTGAGCTTGAGGTCGTGCATTTAGCCGTTTATCTTCTTGCCCCTATTCTTCATGTTTGTTTGCTTGGGGACATGCAAACGCTTAGGTGTGGGGATGTTACCAAAAACATGGTAAGCGATGTGCTAACCCGCAAGCGCACGGATCGTCAAGTAATACCTCTCGTGCGAACACGAGAGGGTCGTATTTCCTAGGGCCCGAGAAGCTACCCTTACTTCCCTTTTACAATGTTGTTCAACCGACACAATATAAGAGAGTGAATAAAATGCAAAGGAAATAAACAAATAAATAACCAAAGCAAACATACGAGGACAAGATACGGGATAAAATAGGGCTAGGAGTGGTCACGGATGAGGATTCCCTTAGGGGCTACTAAAGTGACCTTAGGGGCTACTAAAGTGAGTAGGATGCTTGGACTAACATGCAAGTGTCTAATTGGACTGAGAAAACCCTAGACTAGGCCAACCCGATGGTCATGGCAATTGACCCCTAATCCGGTACGGGTATTGGATACGGTACGTATACCGCCCAAGATTACCCCTACGATTGCAATGGGTGAAGTGATTTTCTCAAACTAGAGTTAAGATACAAAAGAGTATTTAACCCTAGGAGTGGAGGGGTACAAATACCCGATGGTCACGATGTATTTATACATATTTCCCTTCCAAAGTTGGTGAGTCTAACACTAGGGCAATGGTCATGCAACCTAGTATTTCCTAAGTCTTTTGATACATAGAGTTCTCATACATATCAAGCATGTAAAAACACCAAACAATGGATCACAAACAAGGCACAAACATTAATTAGAACAAAATCATCTAAAACATCACAAGTTCACCTACATCGGGTGACCTTGGGGTTTAGTTGCTCATGTTCACTAAATACAACAAGAAATACATGAAAACAACCAACAAAAGCATGAGAAGAACTCCCTCAAAGAATGAAGGCCGGAGAAGTTCCAAAGATGCCACTCAAAGGGGTGGCTTCCCTAGTCTTCAACCTCCAAATGCAAGCTCTAGGTCATAGATCCTTCCCAAAACCTTGCTCTCCTCGCCAATTCCTCGCCGAGATCGCCCTCCAAATGTTCCAAAGACGCCACTCAAAGGGGTGGCTTCCCTAGTCTTCAACCTCCAAATGCAAGCTCTAGGTCATAGATCCTTCCCAAAACCTTGCTCTCCTTGCCAATTCCTCGCCGAGATCGCCCTCCAAAAGCTCCTTCTTCCTCCGATCAAAGGTGGTGGTGAGAGGCTCCAAGAAGAAGACACACGATCCTCTAAAAGAAACCCTCCAAATCTCATAAAAAGGTGAATTCGTGCCTCTTCACAGGTGAGCTCACGGTCCATATATGGCCCATGAGGTAGCCTGTAATGTGACTCGAAAGAAACTACAAAGCTGCGTAACTGCTACAGTACCACTGCTACAATACTTTCTGGCCCTGAATTCCTTGCGGTTGACCTCACGGCCGTGAGCTTGCCCGTGAGGGTTTCCAGACTTAGAAAAATCCTTCAAATGTGCGTGCTTCAGGCTGCTACAGTGCTCGGCACCCTAAAACGATGAATTCGGCTTGAATTTCTTCTCAAATCGCGTCATTGAGCTCACCTAGGCATCTTTTGCACCTGAAACACGAAATAACCCAATTTAGACCACAAAAGGGCATCGATTCAATAACAAAATATGAAAACTATGCGCATGCATATGTATAAAATACGTACATTTAGATGTTTATCAAATCACCACAGACGATAGGCTATTGATTAAGAAAAAAGGAAGTAATAGGAGCCTTTTATAGTTCCCTAAGGAATGCGACCCTCATGCTTACCCACGAGTTATTACTTAATGGCCTGTATAATTGCGTTGTTACATGTGCCAAACCATTTACATGGTTGCAGCTGTGGTCAACATAAATCTTTTAGACTAGAGTCAAATCTAATAGAAGAATTCATAGATCGACTAATGCATAATATATGATTATAGAGTTTTTAATGTGAAGAGATTTCAATTAATCATCCTAAGGTTAATTGTTAATAATCTTCAAAAAGTTATTAACATATTTGAGGGATTCTCATTTGCATGAGAAGTCCTGAGAGATTCACTAACTATATTTGAATAAGAAGTCTTGAGAGATTCACTATACTTGTACTATTTCTATGATTGGTTGTTTCTTGATCCATTCATTGCTCTAGTAAATTAATATAATTGATTTAGTTTAGTTAATTATTTTTATTAATATAATTTTTCATAAATTTTTTAATTAAATAATAAAAAGAGATCTATTACTGATAAACATCAAAATAACTTTTTAATATACATAATTTTTGTTTTACAATCACAATAGCATTTAACCACACATAAAATCTATGGCATCACTTGCAATGATTATCGTGCAATAGGATTATAATTTAATGGAGAACTTTTTTGAACAAACAATTCTCAATAAATATTGTCACAAAGAACACATTTCTAGGTCATGTCAATTATGCAATCATTTCTTACATTAAATATCTTTCACATACTCCAAAACAATAAAATCATTTACAAAAGATGTAATAAAACATTGTAAAACACCAACTACAACACCATAAGGTAGATTATAAAAAACAAAATTGACAAAAAGGATTAAAAAAACATTATAGAATAAGGAGTATAATACCATAAAGCAAGTTATAAAGACATTATAAGATTAGTAATACATCATTATAAATTGAGTTTAAAGGCATTGAAAGATAATCTATATAACAAAACATAATAAAATGACCAACCCCCGGGCCCAAAACTCTTTCTATCCAGGTTTTTATGTTTATTTATTTTTTAAATATCTTTATCTTTTTATTTTGTGGTTCTTATTGATATTTTTTAAAAAAATATCAATTTTTTTACAAATTAATATTATAGTTTAAAAGTAATACTTCTTTTACAAATATATTTAAAAAAATTAATTATTTGACCAATTGATATTTTATAAATAAATTTACGCAAAATAATTTTTTAAAAATATATGTTTTAATTTTTCGTTTTTTATAAATTAATTTCCGGCTTCGCCTCTGTTTTCTCCTACTTAACACATGCATTAAAAACTATCTACTCATAGTGCTTTGAAAAGCCAATGATAGAAAGTGGAACAAAGTTATTCCTCTATGGTTTCCATTCCCTTAACTAAGGTCCCACCTCCTATACAATGCCAACTCATTAAAAACTTATTCAAGAAACATATACAATGCCAACTCATTAAAAACTTATTCAAGAAACATGTACAATGAACAACTATGCATTTCTTATCCTATATTCAATGCATAAAAGTTAGGACATTTATAAATGGATTGGGTTTGAATTGACTTCAGTTAGGGTTGAATCAACTCAATTTGGGTTACCTAACTTGAATCCATTCTAGTAAACCAAATTTGCTCAACTACTTAAATCAATCAATTCAGTATAAACCAATTTACTTGAACCAAGGTTGATCCAAATTCACTTCCTACGCATTATACTTGAACCAGGTTGATTTAAATCAACTCAAATCACTTAACAAGTTTAGACTAATTGGTTCAATGAAACCTAGCTGAATTGGACCAGTTCAATCTAGGCATAGACTCTAACCCATTGCATCCTTTACTCCTCTAACCCTGCTGCCACTTTAACTCCTCTTAACCTGCCTGTCCTTCTCACCCTGATTTCTTTTTTGGTCAAAATTTATAATTTTGAAGACTAAACCATATATATGCCTACATTCTGAATCCATCAAATACAGGCAACACCACATCATCAAACATGAACAAACATCCATTCTCTCAACTTCGTGTAAAGCTTCTAATCCTTTATGCACACTGTAGTATTTCGGGTTTTTCCTTCTTGTGTAGATCAGTGTTTTTCGATCATTCCTTGTTTAATTACTTGCAGTTTTGGGTGAGTTCCTCTTTGTTTTGAGTTGGTGAGGGTTGTCGAGGGTTTTAGGTTGAGTTTTGAGGGTCTTAAAAGGGGTTCGGGCTGTATACAGGCCGCACAGCGCTCGCATACCCTTGGCAGAAGGGTGTGCGGCCCCTATGCGAGGCCGCACACTGGCCGCACACCACAGGCTAAGGTGTGTGTGGCCATTGCGCGGGGCCGCACACCGGCCGCACAACCCTTCGTTTTCCCCTTTATAATCCTGATTTTAACCATCTTCTCTTCATTTCTTCTCCCCAAAACCCCTCACTCCTTCCCCTTCTTTTTCTGCACCATTCTTGAGAGTTTATGGCTGGTTTTGGAGGAGATTTTGGGCTTGGTTGTGGAGCTTGCAAACCAATCCCTTGGTTGTTCTAGGTAAGCTCTTCTCCTCTTCTTTCCTACTTGTTTCTTCTTCTTTGGATGATGAGCCTAGGGTTTGTTGGAAACCTTGAGAGGAGTTTAATCCTTGTTTTCATTCTTGTTTATTGGTTGTGAATCTTGAGAGAAGCTTTTGGCTTGATTGCTTGCCTTTGATCTCAAGAACCCTTGAGTATTATTCTTGCTTGTTTTGGATCTACTGTAGCTCCGGCCCTCTCTCCTTGGTTTCCTAATTCCTTTGGGTTAGAGAGTGAGGCTTTAACCCTTAGGATCCCTTTAGTAGCCGCTAGGGTTAGAGGAGTAAACCCTAGAGTCGGTTAGGGTTGTTAGTGGGGGAAACCTAGGGTTTCCTTGTGTTGCTTGTGCTAACATTGTGTTTGTGGTGCTTTGGCAAGGAGAAGATGCGTGGGCTCGAGGCAAGGGATTAGCCAAAGAGTAGCTTGCGAGGAAGGCAGATCGCCAATTCAGTGAGTGGGATCATTATGCATAGCTTTATTGGAAGAATGCCGATATCTAGATATAAGCACATATACACACACACATATGCATCTATCTACACTTATATCATGTTTCAAGTATGGTTTTATTGATTTGTACTTGATTGGCTTGTTGATGAATGATAATTATTATTGAGAAAGATCTTGAATGCTTTATATATGGTATTAATATTGCGATCGCCCGATTTGTGATTAACACCCTTCAATGAATTTGAAATCCTTGTTTTGTATGAAACGTGGGGTTGGTTGTGAAATGTTTGGTTTTGTGGAATGTAAGGCTTGAAACTCAATTTTAAATTGTCGAGAGGTTTTCCATGTTGTTTCTCGTATTGAGTTTTGTTCATCGCTTTGTGTTTTAAGGCTTGAGTTTCATCTGTGTTCTTTTATCAATTCCTCATGGAAATGTGAAGGTGTTGTTAATTGTTGAGTATTTGTTGGCAATGGTGTTTTTCGTGGAGTTGTGTTATTATTGGGTTTGTGTGATGATGCCCTACTACGGCAGGCGGTCTCCACGGCCAGCCTGTGGAGGTGGCGTGGTGGACCAGATTTTTCTATGAGGGCCAGTTTAGGTGGAAGTGAAGAGCCCTGACTGGATATTCATTGAGTAGCCAGAGTCACCAACCGGTGAACCAATGGGTCAACGTCAAGGGCATGAGCACCTTGACGGCCCTGAACCTTGCCGTGGCCACGGCAAAGGCTAAGGGATGTTTCTAGACCACTTCATGCTAGGTGAGTTGTTGGGTATTGTTTTATATACTGCGGTTGAGATTTATTTCTGTAGAGTTACTGACCTTGGGTCATTTCAAACTTGTGGTGAGGGGGTGAAGCCCAATAGTCACTTTTAGGAGAACAGTCTCCCGTAAGTTTGACTTGACTCAAGAGTTGAGTATTCTCGAATTGGTGTTTCTTGTATTTGATTCGAGATTTAACTTATTTTATTTCTCTGTTGTTGTCATCTTGAATTTATGGTCAGGGGGCGAAGCCCAGCTGTTTCTTCTCGGGGGATAGTCTCCCGTAAATTCAATTTGGCAATATTTCTTTGATATGTGGATTCTTATCGAATTGTCGATGTTCAAATTAGTTTGAGTTCTATGAGTTGAGTTTGTTATTATCTTGTTGAATTAAGAAGGGTTTCTTGACCCTACCTTTTAATGCTATGTTAAGTTTGCTATCATATACTTTTATGTTCTAAGTACTTATCTTATTTTTGGTAAAATGCTTTTCTTGATGGTTTATTATTAGTCTTGTTATTGGCGTTTTCTGGTGAGGTTATGCTAGTCTCCCCTCACTGAGTAACGCTAGTTACTCACCCCTCTTCCTTCTCCTAGACTGTTGCAGGTAGTAGGTGAAGCGGTACACAGTATGCTGAGCATTTGTTGCTACTCTATCTTCTGTGTATCTTTCTGTTGCATGTATGTTTCTTTTGGACATGGACATGTAGTCTTGACTTATGGATCCACTAGTTTGTAGTAAATCCTATTGTATGTTTTGTATCTATCACAACTTTTAAACTCTGATGTATTTAGACTTATTTTTGCTGTTATAGCTACCCTGTGCATTTATGATCTTGTTACTATTGTATTTCATCATTGTTGTCATTGTGGCGTGACACGCACAAATAATCAAGCCAATCAAAAAGATAGATGGAAAGCAATAAAAAGGAAAACAAGGAGAGTAAAATCTCTTAAAAAGGTATACAACAGATCCTCATGACCATCAACTACATTATCACTATCTTTTTCTCTCTCTATATGTGCAAACAAGCCAACAAAAATATGCCCATCAATAGCATTAAAACCAGCTTAAGCAAGCCTCTTATAATCATGCAAACATGCATGAATAGAAGCTTAGTAACTTATACTCCAATCATAGGAAAACAAGACAAGAACCTTCGTTGCCTTTCTTGGTGTCTAACAGGTGCGCAACACAACTTTCCTGCTTCCTCTCTCTCCTAATTTCTTTCTTCTTCCTTTTCATTTTTTTGTTGTTCTTATCAAACCAAACCTATCTTCTTCATCTTAGCCTCAAGTTCTTAAAACTTGGATGAATCTAGTTAAAGCTTCTTGTTAGGTATGGCTCATACTAGATAATGGACAGATGCTGGAGCAGAGCGGAGTGAGCGAACAAAGGTAGTTTCCCAGAAAGTGGGTTGGGGGTACGGTACAGGGTAAATTTGTAAATTGTACTTGGGGGTTTATAAATATGCATTGTATTTGTAACCCTAATTTATTTTTCTCTTTGGATTAATAAAAGAAGGCGCCGCTCATCGTTCCTGAGGATGCAGGCACATTGCCAAACCTCGTTAAATATTTGTCTTCTTTATTCTTGTGATTATTAGCCTTGTTTTCTCAACACTTCTAAGTTTAAGATAAGGATGAGGATTAAAAAACAAATCAAATCTTCTAAATTCAACAATAACTGCTACAATAATGTTTACAATAGTTGTAAGAATGGGCTTTCGTAGCTAAATTAATAGATAGTAGAGTTTAAGACACTACATAATTAGCCTAAGAACTAGTGGTGTGGGTTAAAGGATTTGAGGATAGTGTATTGGAGGAAGTCTTTGGCTACTTTGATAAGAATAAAAAAAAAAGGCAAAGATTCATATTTATAAGGACTGATATTAGAAAGGCCTGGATTATGCAATTCATATCTTGGTGACCTTTACGAAAGAAGACAAATCATGAAGACTTTCTTATGGTGCATGTAGTTAGAACACTACGAGAGTGTCTTTCATTTTGAATCTTTATGTCATCTTCTTTAGTTATTTTCCTACTCTTGCACCATTTATCTTTGCTTCTCTCATTGAATACTAATTAAAAACCTACTCCAAATGCTTTGCTTCTTGTTTCCTTTTTGTTTTGCAGGTATCAAAGGGGGTGGTAATGATGCTTCATGAAACTAAGATTGAAGCATGCCACTTTTAATTTCTATTACCCTTTTGGTATGTATCCATTTCGTGTTTTTATCTAGAGGTGCATCATTTTGAGATGCATAGGCAAGGTGAGAATTGGTATTAGTCACCATTCACTACATCATTTTTGAGCTTTAGAAGAAGTTAAATAGAGTGGTTTTCAAAAACCACCTCTATAATAAAAATAGGTTATTTCTTTTCATGTTTTTAGAGCCGGTTTAGTTAAACCTTTCTACATTAATTTTGTTTTAATAAAATGATTAAAACCACAAATCCCCCCTTTCCACTTCTCTCTCTCTCTCTCCCTAATTCTTTCTCCCTCTCATCTTCGTGCCCGCCAACAAAACCCCCTCTGTGGCCGCGACAGCTACTCTCTTCCTCGCCGCCCTCCTCGGCTGCCCTCTAAAGCCAACCGTCACTGCCACCCCCATCTCTTAGTCCAAGATACTCTTGGAATCCCTCATTGACGATGAGAAAATCCGCGCACTGAAAGACCACATCACCTCTTATCCAAACGACATCAAGGCACTCGAATCACTACTTGAGCTCAAAGTGAAGACCAATCTACTCCCCAACGCTATCACCATCATTGACAGTCTTATTGCACCGGGACCTGATGACAAGGATGTCCCATCCTTGGTCTCTTCTCTCTTCTCCTCCCCCTTCTTCTTACAAAGATATTCAATGTCCAGCTAATTAATCTTATGACTTTTGGTGCTATGTGCAGGTCCAAATCATATGATGTTGGAGGTGGGAATTTGTTAATCTTTTTGCTTCGGAATACCAAAGTATACCATCCCTTTTTCGCTATAAATGAGTAAATAATATTGTAATCCACTGGGAATAGTAGGAGTTAAAATAGTTTTTAATTTTCCATGTGCTATTTTGAGTAAGTTAACATTACTTTCTTTTTATCACTGATGTTGTAGTTTAAGAGATGTGTAACAAACTATCTTTTATGGTCTTATTGGATGGAATGCCTACATTGCACTTGTTTGTGGAAACTGTGTTGTTTGGTAATCAAATTCTCTTCTGTTTTTGGTAGAAATAAGTTGATCTGAGAAAGTGATGGTACTATTATTAATTTTTGAGTTGAGTTTATATATACATATGTCTATTTGTAAGATTTCTTATGACTAGCTCTCATCTACATTTTTTTTATTGCAATATAATTATCCTCAAGTGTAAAATCATGAAACTTAAAAAATTTCATACATAAAGTGTTGATGGTAATATTTTAGATGTTTCTGTTGTTCTAGGAAGTTCAACCATTTCTAGGTTGTCTTTCCATCTTGGCGAGAATCTGTCTTATTTATCTTTGATTCCAATGTTTTCTATGTCTATATTTGCCTACAAACAGACTTACAGATCATATGTACTTAATTGTGATCATATTTATACAACTAGAAAGAATTATCATTGTGCTTCTATTCTTAAGTGAGCCATGATGTGATAATATGCTTATGGAGTTTGTTCATATTATTCATTGCAGGAAAGGTGCACCAACAACTCCTTTAATCACAATTGTGATGAGGGAGATTGTTGCTGGTGTTCTGGAGAAGAACAATTTACCTGGTGCAATTTTCACTTCTTTCTGTGGAGGGGCTGAAATGGGTCAAGCAATAGCTTGCGACATATGGATACCTATGGTTTCATTTACCGGAAGTTCCAAGGAATTGAATATTTGAATCCCTTTCAACTTGTTCATGCGGTCTCATTTGTTATCCTCAAGCCATAATCATGTTATATCAATTCTTTTACTTAAGCCATGAAGAGTAAGTCACTCATTTCTAGCTTCTTTGTAAAGTTACATTGAGTCATCAACCACAGAAACATAATTAATAAAAATAAAGTATTAGTTAGGATTTAAAATCTAAAATTAACTTTGCCATGTCTTCTTACAAGATCTTCAATTAGTGCTATTATTGGCATAATGGCATAGTGTTTTTTTTTTAAGTAAAAGTTTGGTGATTCCTTGTGCAATGACTGCAATGATCATGGGAGTCATCAACATGGAGTATCACTTGAAAATCATTCCCATGAAGATTAGAAGCTTGATCCTATTTGTTGCTTTTACAACGGCTTATTATTATTGGATCAACTGATTGGTGTTTATGAGCAAGTGAAGATTGGTGATCCTTTAGAAAAAAAAAGGTACTTTGTTAGGACCATTACACACTCCTACTTCAAAAGAAAACTATGTCAAGGGTATCGAAGTTATTGAATCTCAGGTATAGAAAATATCTTGATACTAAAAATGCATCTTTTATTTTCTTTCATTTGGATTATTATTATTATTGTTGTCAATAAGTTCATAAATAAACTCCAAATGTTGCATTGCATACTATTTTTTTTATGACCTACAAGTATCATACTCTTGTTGATAGTAAAATAGTGGTTTACATGTAAAGATAGGTATCTTCTTCTAGAAGTTTGCTGTGGATTTTATGACTTTTATCAATACCCATATTTAGTCATCTTCACCATTACTTTGATTGTAATTTTTTTTACTGGTTAAAAATATGACCATGCCACTTAACCCATTTTGTACAGGGAGGGATGATCCTGATTGGAGGATCTGTTATAGAGGGAGACGGTAACTTTGTTCAACCCACAATTGTGGAGATTTCTTCAGATGCACCTGTTGTTAAGGAGGAATTATTTGCTCCAGTCCTCTATGTCATCAAAATTTAAGGTAATAGATTCAGCTTGTGGGTGCTCTTCTTTTTCTATGATTTTATATTAGTCCTCCTTTTATTTGTCTATCAAAATCATTGCTTGTACCTATGCTATCATATATAATCGTGTATAATAAATGAACTGATATCACTTGATCTCTTTCTTCTATAGACTTTAAAAGAAGCAATTGAGATACAACTCAGTACCCTAAGGGTTAAGCAGCTCCATATTTATATGCAAACCAGAAATAATATTCATGTGGATTGGGTAAGTACAACTGTGGATGTTGTCTTTGGACATCACTTATGAGACATAGCACATATGAATGTACTTGTATTGCCTTGTCTTTCACCTTGTGTTGTAGGCTTTCATTGTCTTGGATTCTAGTTTTAAGGTGTATGTTAAAAAAACAGTGGGGAAGAAAAAGGAAAAAAAGAAACCTTTTAACTTGAAAAAGAAATCTTTATTTTTTTATTATAAAATATTATCTTTGTTGCTTTGCATATATGCAAGTATGCTATCATTATCATTTACAAGAGTATCTGTTATTTATATTCTGGAATCTAAATTCTAAATTTGTTTTTGTCCTTGGCAAAGATTAAAGTGGTATAGTTTTCATCTTAATTGCACAGGTCCATTATAAAGCTTACCATTTATCTCCTCTCCACTGATTCTATTGTGTATTGTTTGATATGTAGAACACTTGGAAGTGATTACGCCATTGTGAATGTAAATATTCCTACAAATGGTGCTAAACTTTGAGGTGCTTTTGGTGGTGAAAAGGCCATTGGCGGTGGGCAAGAAGTAGGAAGTGACTCATGGAAACAGTACATGCGATGTTCTAAATGGTACATTCATTTCTCTTCACAGTTTAAAGAATGATGAAGCTAATCTAAACCTGGTTTGAAATCACTTGAATGGTCTGCCACTCATATAATAGATAATTCAGCTAAAATCTTCAGCATATGGCCAATCTATATTCGTCACGTGTTCCTATCATGTTGAATTGTTTCTATTCTTGACTTCTCACTATGTATTCTCTTGTAGTACAATCAATTATGGGAGTGAACTTCCTTTGGCACAAGGAATAAACTTCAACTAAATTCTACCTCAAGTAATATTCAGGTTCCTTGTTCACACATAACTTACTATTTATCATCCTCAGTATTTCTCCCCTCTAAATCATTACATGCTACTCTTCCATGCACCTACATCTTTTCATTTTTGTTTTTAGATGCTGCCCCATGCATCATTTATGCAAAAGAAGATAATGTTCCTCCTATACACCATTTCTGGACTGCACAACCTAGTCCGATGGTAAGTTAGTAATGTGTAATATTTATAACCATGGCGAACTCTAAAACTAGTGTCAAATATAATAAAGGTTGTCTTATACCTCATTGATACTCATTTGGAGATAGCTTTTTTCTTTTTCTTTTTTTAATATCTTTAAAGAGAGTTGCGGAGCCAGACACTAAGCTACACTAAATCCATTAAAAGCTAGAGCTTTAAGTAGTTTTCATATTTTTTGTATCCATTAGTTGTAGACCAAAAAATGCTTTAAAATTTTAGATAATAATAAGTCTAAGAAATTTCATGGAATTTGTAGGATCTTATCTGCAAACACAAGACACATTAAGAAATTAGGGTTTGTTAGGATGATTCAAAATTCAATACCAATATGAGATAAATTAGGGGACCAAACTATTGAATCAGTTATTGTAAAACTAATTTTAGTGAGACATCTCAATCTTGCTTGTCAATTGCGCTCTCTCTTATTCAGAAAGTCAAAAGTAACTTGAAACAATTGTCTTGTTGTCCATGTGCATGTATATATATGCATGAGGGTGAGAATATTCAAATAAACAACAACAATTCTAAGAATTATACACATAAGAAAATATCACTATAAGATTGCAAACTACCTCATGAATTGATTTGCTGCAGAAATGACAGTCATTGTGTTCACTTAAACAACTTGTGCAAGTAGATATATTGTCATGTGGATGTCTATATATATATAGATTGATGATATTTGAAAATGTTTCTATTTTTTTTATTTATATTAAGTTTGAGATAGAAAGACATTCATGCATATATTTAAAGTGATTACTCAAAAGCTGAAAGCTTTTTCAGGTTTTCATTTATTAGCCAACACATCACATTATTTGATTCAAGGGTTAATTGATTGACTCATCAGCTTCTATTTAATGACATGCATATTTAAATAGGAAAAGCTGGAAATGTTCAATAATTTGTTGTATCCACTGTTGCAGTCACACTTATGATCAAAAGCCCCTGTTTTTCTGCAGTCGCCTCCTCCACAAGTATTCCACAAACATGTATTAGAGAATGATAATGTTGCAAAACAAATAAACCCCACATTGTTGCTGTTATCAATACCCCACATTGTTAAAAACAAAATGAGAATGATAATGCTCATTTTTTTTTAACTAATTATGATGTGCTTGATTATCATAATAGATCATCAGCTGTTTTTTATTTTCAAGTTTCTCTATTTGTTTGTTGGTTGATTATTGTATTTTGGTATTCATAATGCTGTCAAAATGTGATCTTTGTGTTCTAATTTGTTGTTGTTCTTCACTGTCAAGTTTCTATTGCAGTCAAAACATTATTTTTGAACTTGTTGATATTTGTTCTTGATTTTAACTCTCTCTTTGTTTGTCAACATGGTTTTCTGATTTGGTATTGTTAATGGTAGTGAAAATGTAATCTTTTGTGGTTTGATAAATTGTTAATTCTTTCGTGTTGAGTTCCTATTCCAGTGGAAATATTATCTTTGAACCTGTTTATATGTGTTCTTGTTTAACTTGTTCTTTATCTTGTCAACTTGGTTTTCTTATTTGGTATTGTTATTGCAGTTAGAATGTAACCGTTGAGCTGAATGATTTATGGTCGTTTATTGTTCTTATTGATTCCCCAATTTCTGTGGCAGTCCAAATTTTATATTGTATTGATGTTTGCACACAATTATTTTACCCATGCTTGTTAAGAAGATGACTTTGAATTCCTAATATTCTTGGCTTCCAAAGCCTATCAACTGAACATTATTTACTGCCAACCATTGAACTTCTTGTTATTGACTTTCATGATGAAGTAATCATTAGAAACAAGTAGCTACTCTGAATTTGTTGCCTGGAATAAATAAGCATAATTTTGCAGAGTGGGATGATAAGGATAATGATGATGTGAATGATGACTTCTCATTGCAGTTGAAGAATGAACTTGATAGCAACTCTGAGAAGAAATAGACTATGGAGTTGTGGAGACTAAGAACTGATGAATCAATTGGTTGTCTTCTTAGCAATTCTCTCTTAAGAAATTAGTTGTAGTGCCAAAGTAAGCAGTTCTTTTTATGTAAACCAAAATCTATAACATGTTTTTGGTTTCTAATCGAGAGATTTCAAACACTTGGGCTATGGTTTAATAAAGCTTGTTTATCAAAGAATTATTTTATTTTCCTTTTTAAGCTGGTGAGTTGAATTGCTAGTGTATTTTGTCAAAAAAAAAAAAAACATGAATTAATGTGTATTTCACTATTTTATTTTGCAAAATAAAAATAAAATGTGAGTATTTAATTGATTAAAAGCAGGTTTTTAATTGATTAAATAATATATATTTAATTAAAAACTAATTATTAGGCATGTTTTTAGGGGGTTATAACCGTCTCTAGAACAATAATTAGAATTTTAAAATTTTAATTGTAGAGACGCTTATAACTGCCTCTAAAAGTATGAGTGTTGTTAAAATCTAATTAATTGTAGAGGTGGTTATAACCACCTCTAAAACTATAGTTTAAAAATTTTAATTATAGAGGCGGTTATAGTCGTCTATAAAACTGTACTAAAGTTTTAAAATTTTAATTGTAGAGGTGGTTATAATCGCCTCTAAAACTATAACTAGTGTTTTAAAATTTTAATTGTAGAGGCAGTTATGACTGCCTCTAAAACTATATGAATTAGTTGGCCTTATTAATTGTTGAGGCGGTTATAACCACCTCTATAGGTAAAATATCTTTCGAGGTGGTTATAACCGCCCCTAAAAACCACTTCCTTAGCTATTAATTTAGCCCAACGGTTGTATCATACCGGCTCTAAACAATAGAGCCGGCTTAATACGAACCGATTTAAAGGCGGGTGAAAAATTCACCGCTAAAGCTATAAAGGTAGTTTTAACCGCCTCTATAGGTCATGAAAACCATCTCCAAAGCTCTTTTTTAGTGTAGTGATTGGAACTTGTATGTGGACCTGACTTGACATTATTCATTGTGCATTAGCAAAGCAATAAGAAGGCTAAAAGGCAACTGTAGCTTATATGACTCAATAGGGTATTAGGGTGCTAACTACTGGAAATATTCTCTAGTAATAGCATGCAATTAGACTTATAACATAATTAATTTAAATAGACTAGTAATGGAAAGATCTAGACTGGGATTTATAGTGCTATGCATAACCCTAACAATAAATTAGCCCCCTTTATGCATGTATAATAGCTTCACTCTAAATGTTAGGGTACTCTTACATGCAAGCAAGACTAACTCTCTACATAGCATGTTCAACAAGGAGAGAAGCTCAAGGGTCAATACCAAGGTCTAGGTTTTGAAAGAGAGTGGAGGCTAAAGAAGAATAACAGAGGCTAGGGATTTTTCCAAAATTTTGAAATTCATAGTGGAATATCAATGATTAGAAAAATATCGATTGAAGAAAGATCAATGGTCCAAAAATAAATGTCAATTGAGAAAAAAAAATAAAGGAAAGAATAACGAAAATTGAGGCATCTTGCGTGCCGGTTAGGCGGGCGCGAGTGAGCATGTGGTGTTAACTTTCTCAAAACACTTTACACAGGGAACAAGGCAAAGAATCTATATAAGGTGGTGAAAATGTTTTCTCATTACATGATGTGAGACAAAGTGTTCTATAGAGCTCATGAAAATTAGGTTTGGATGTACAAGATATGGGCTTTAGTATGCCCATATCCACCACTAACTTCATTGTTTTTTCTGCAAAATATTTTATTTTTCTCTTTCTATACACCTCAAGGTCTTTTAGATGGTCATATTTCTCCTGCCTATTATGCTTTTGGCTCTGGTTGTATTAGTTAATTTAACATATTCTGGATCAAATTATGGTTTGAATTATGAGATATACTTATTATAGTTTTTTTTTCAAATGTTTAATTTATTTATCAAGTTCTAATTGTTTTTTTTAAGATTTAAATTGATTTGGGTTCTTCTTCTCATTCAATTGCCATGTTTTTTATTATTATTTAGATAGTTTTTTTTACTTGATCTAGTTTTGATTCTAGTTCATGCTGTCCATTTTTTGTGTTGGTTATATATATATACTTTTTTTTTGTTAATTTCTTTGTGTTGCTTCTCATTTTACTTGCTTTGTAAGTGATTATTAATTCCGAATTTTCTAAAAATGCCTTTACTTCTATCATTCTACTCAAGCTCTTATCCTTCAATTTGTTTCCCTACGATCACGACTCTGAACCCATACTTTTATTTTGTATATTGTGTTATGTTGAGCAATTCATTCATATATCTAACTTAGAAGGCATGGTTGCCCATAAGTGTGGTTAGATCAATGATTAAATAATCATGAAAATAATGGGGGCTTCATCTTCTTCAAAAAACCAAACGGCTAAAGGCTTTTGTAGAGGTTTGATTGGTGGCTAAGAGATTGTAGCATGAGATTATAGCAAGTTTTGAAAAGAAAGATCATACTTCTTAAGTCATTTTTATTTTGATTGGTCTTCATTGACAACAGTTTTACCAAGGAGCACTGCAGACGGTGAAAATGAACAAGGAAAGAACTTGGTGCAAATAATCTTACTTTAGTTGTTGATCGGTTAGATGGTGATAATGACATTACACAGACAAATGCAATAGCTATTTGGTTAATTGGCATAGGGTGCAACCTCCTCTGCCTAAGAACACAAGTCCTCACTTCAGAGATTGAGTAGAAAACACGAGCCATCCGTTATGTATATTAGTTTTATGTATCTTTTGCTTACTGAAAAAGGGAGCTAGAGACCTATTATGTTGTGAAATTTCCTCCAGAGATGTAATCTTAAGTAATGCAAGAAGAAATGGATTCTTTACCAAAAAAAAGGCACTTATGATTTGGTTGAGCTTCCAGAAGGTAAAACACCACTTAAGAATAAATGGGTGGTGTTCAAGTTGAAGAAAGATGGTGACACCTAGTAAGGTAAAAAGCTTGTTTGGTAGTAAAGGGATTTTCTAAAAACAAAAAAAGGCATTAATTTTGATGATATTTTCTTGCTAGTTATGACAATGAGTTCTATTGGGGTTGTACATGGACTAGTAGCTAGCTTGAATCTTAAGTTTGAGCAAATTGGTATCAAGACAACATTCTTTCATAATGACTTGCAAGAAAGAGAATTACATGGAAGAACCATTAATACTAGGAGTATCAACCCTTATTGATTTGATTACTTGACCTTTAGGTGCAGTTACTACTTCATATGGCCCGTGGACTTATAGAGTAATACTCAAAGGGTGTATCACTTCTCAATATGCTCATATATATTTTAAATCATGTATTCTCATAATCTTAATAGCCAGTCATTTTTTTCATGTAAAAGTCTGTTTATTAACCATTGTTGTTTCTTGTTAAAAATAAATTGGGTGCATTCAGATCTATATAAACTTCTTTGGTTATGATTGATGTCTTGAATCTACAAGACATGAAAATCCAAGAAGCACCTAGGAAGACTGATAAGTCATTGAAGTTGAGCAAATGCAAGGATTTATACAATATCCCTAGGAATCTCCAAGAACCCTTCAATTGCACAAATTAAATGTGCCTACAAGAAACTTGCATTGCTATTGCATACAAGGTAAATCTTAAATTAGCTTCAGTCATTGTCATCTTAATTTTGTTAATGACACTTGAGTCATTAATTACAAAACATTAATAAACACAACAAATGAAATGGGAGCTTCAAGATCATTTGTTTGTTTCTAGAGCTACCTATTCATTCATATTCTAGAAAACAAATGAAAACTAAGTGCAATCACAAGGTTGGCTTGAATCAGTGATCTTTCATATTTATTGTAAGCTTAGGCTAAATGATCTGGTTTGTTTGGAGGCTCATAGTTGATCAACAAAGGGGAAAATAATAGATATTGATGATATCAAGTTTCATCATTATATTCTCTTGTCTATGCAATTGATCAAAATTTTTATATGATAGCTTTAAGAAATTTTACGAAGTTAATGTGTAAGCCTACTATAAATGCAATAAAGTGTAATGGCTCATTTTCTACAGATGTATATGATTTCCAAATTTTGAAAATGACTAGACTATATCTTTCATCCCACCTGATGGATCATTTGATCTAATGGCTTACTGACTTAGCACATAAGTTTCTTTCACACAATTCAACTTATTTTTTATCACCAATGAAGATTATGACTTTATCATGTAATAATACTTATTTCTTAGGTTAAACCCCTCATCGTAGTGGAAGCCCAAGTTAAGAAGCATTCAAGAAGTCGCATAGAGATAATGATCAAAGTAAGAAGCCAATTTAAAGAGAAGAGATACGGTCATCTTGTAAAATATTTTTTGTGTTCGAAAGTTTCTTGTTGTCTAACTTTGCATTCTACTTCTATGAAACATATTCAAGAGTTGACTCAATTTATTGTTCTCTTATACTACAGCATTGCAACAAATGTTGAAAAATTCTTTTGCATCTCATTTAGGAGAGTTGCTTTGCAGTGGGATTGGGCATCAACGTCAACAACATGTGCTCATTTTAATCAAAAGCAAGACCACACAAACTTTGTTTTTTGTTGTTATTTAAAAGAGTTCAAGGAGACATTAAATTGATGTACATAATGCTTTCAATGAACTGGAGTGGGATCCTTTATTGATTACAAATAATAATAATAATAATAATAATAATAATAATAATAATAATAATAATAATAATAATAATAATAATAATAATTGAGTTTTAGTTTCTCATCTTTGTAACTTCATACATGTGTGTGTGTGTGTGAGAGAGAGAGAGAGAGAGAAGCAAATTTGAATAGCTATTAAAGTATCATACTCAATTCACAATATTTATAAAATAATACAGCGAAGGTGGTGAGAAGTGAGGCCAATAGCTGCAGATATTTCAACCAATATAGGATACTAAAAACCTATGTAGAGCCAAAAAATTTCTGCCACTATAGGACTTATAGTGATCGAATTTTCTATTGCTATAGATCATTATGTAGCCCATATCATATCAGACGTGATAGTGGCAAAAGCGTATATTTGTTGTAAAAACTATACATTAATTAAGAATTTAGACACCAATTGGATATCTGCTGCTATAGAGGTATTAAGGCTGAAATGATGTTTTCTTCTAGATTTATGCATCATATCTTTGTTTGCACACAACAGTCAATTGAATACTTTTCACCCTATGATTTTTTTTCTAATATTACATTATGCCTTAGTCTTTCTAATTTAAAAAATGTACTTTTTCCTTAGTGAGTGCACACCCCTTGCGTGTGTGTACCGCAAGTGCAAGGGCTTGTCGAAGTAATAATAGTACCCTGGTAAGAGGGTAGTCAAATCCACAGGGAGTAGGGATCAAAGATATGAGTAATTGCTATTTAACTAATGCGAAATATGGAAAATGAGAGCAAGATCAATTGTGTGTGTGCAAAGGTAATCGAAAATAAGAAGAAAATAAAGAGAAATATGGAAGGTCAGAGAGTGCACGCAAGAGTGATAAGGGAAAGACAATCAATAAGTGAAATAGGGTACCTGGACAAGCTACAATTAGGATTTATGCTTCTAATACAAGACAATGCTATTATACTCTCCTATTGATGTTTAATGAGTCAAGGATATCCTTAAATACACGGTCCCAAACCTAAGGTCAACTGTGACTAATCCCAATTATTATTTTGCCCTGGTATTAGGTTTCACTACGACCCTTAACTCTTGTTGACCTATCAACTAAGTCCCAGGGGAGTCCATCTTCCTAAACCTCACACTATGCGGGATGGCTTTAAGTTTTAGGGATTCCTAGTGATTAGCCCTGTTCCTATGAATAACTCTAACCCTTTGGTCTAGGTGAAAGAACCCTAGTCTCAATTAAGCCCCAACACTAGGATTCACTACAACCCTTCACTCTATTTCTCGTGCAACTAAGCCCCAGGGGAGTTCATCTCCCAGCACTTCACTCTATTTTGACCGCTAAGGACTCGCGGAACATGGAGGTTGGGACAATCATGCTGGAGGGGAAAGGGGACGTTCCCCTAACTCACGACTCACACTCTCGACCCTCTTCAATCTTAAGTAGTCTAACCCTATAGGAGTTGTCACACCTCCAAAGGATAACCTAGACGATTCTCAACCCAGTATCACGGCTAAGGGAAAACAATTACAAGAGATAATTAAGATTGAAACTCAATTTTATTCATCAATAATGAAAAGCATAATAACATGTCATAGAAACATAATCATCTAGGGTTTACAAGTCTAAATACCCACAAGGGGTTGAGCTCCTCATGGAGCTATACAAATCAATCAAACTATAAGAATAGACATAAATCAAAAGCATAGATGGAAACCCCCCTTGCGTAGAGTGTGGCCGTGGTCTTGTGCGGCCACCGGACGTCAATGTCGATGCCGATGACGCGCTTCGATCCTCCACAAAGTCCTCTCCTAACCCTAGTCGCAACCCTCAAAAAACCAAGGAAAAAGATAGGCAAAAAGATCCAAAAAAAGTCTCAAAAGGGCCTTTAAATACTGTTGAGTCGCGACTTCAAATCGGTTGAATAGGGATTTCACACGGCTGTGTGGAATTTCCACACGTCCGTGTGAAGTCTCTGTTTGCTGAATTTCGGCAAATAGTGAACAGTAACTTGATACAGTGCTTTTGCCGAAACGCTTCCAAATTTATCGTTCTTCATCGAGGCCGTTGATTTGAGCACACAATCAACGGTAGATCGTGCCGATTGCTTCAAATCTCCTTATTGGTGAAGTTCTCCTATGCTACACAAGTTAGACTTATTGTGAAAATGACTGCCTTTGTGACCCTCTAAAGGAGGTTGGCACACACCCACAAGTCTAGACTCGTGCCTTGTTCCTTGCTTGGTCCGAAAACTCCCCAACAATGGCGAACACGATCTAACTTTGCTCTTATTCTCCAAACTAGCTCTACAAACCTACAATGCACAAAAGCACACAAATGCACACAATTTAGTGATAAAATCTGATAAAAGTAATGCTCATTGTAAGATAATAACGTTTCGCGTTACTATAACACAAACACTTATCAGTGAGATGTTTTCATAAAATATATGAATTGAAATAAAAATAATGAATTAAGACATTGATAAAGTTATTTTCATAATTACTTGAGCCCTTCAGTGACTTACAAGAAATTGTGGTCATATTTAATATGCAGAGGGCAACATAGTAAAGAGGCAATTTTTGCAAGGAATGACCCCTCAAAAGTCTTGGAGAAATGTATAAATGAATATTTTAAAAAGAAAATTTTGTAAAAAGGCAATTTTTTAGAAATGATTTTATTCTATAAAGAATGTATTTGGATTGCGGTATGAGAATGGTAGTGAAATAAATGATAATGGTAACAACAATCGGTAAAATGGTAATGGGAATGAAACTTGTATTTGGTTGAAAGAAAAATTCATTAGGAATGGAAAAAAGGTATAAAGAAAAATGTAGTCAAGTTACTATTTTTGCTTTAGTGCAAATAAATAATATTGAAATATTATTTATGAGAAATTATTAATTTTGAAATATTTTCTATATCTTATTTACTTAAATCATTATCAAATATTAATTAATAATTCACTTCAATTATTATTAATTTTAATTAATATAATTAGGTACTATAAACAAATATTTGGTGCATTGTTTTTTTTTTTAATAAAGAAAAGGTGAAATACTGTAAGATGGAAGATGTGTCAAACAACTTAAATTCCTCTCCATAACCCTCATATTTGGGAATAATGGAGATCATCCTTCAATTTCGGAGACTTGGGATTCAATTTCCATTCCCATTCTTATCCAAACGAGTGTTAGCCATGGGATTTGTGTTTATTCCCATTCCCTAGTAATAATAACCCAAATCCAAAATCATTGAAGAATACTTGCAAATTGACTTTTTTTTTTTAAATGTTAATTGGATTCGTCAATTTACGCCTGGTTATTTCATTTGACAAGATGGCTAAAAATGTATTAATACAAGTTTGTGTTAATAGAAATAGAAATACATATCATATTATTATTTTGTTGCCGCTTATGTTGGCATATTTTTTTTTTTAACTGCATTCTACTCTTCATTATGGATGTTGTCAAGAAAAATAGACAAAGTGCCATGAATAACCTCATGCATGTTTGTAATCAAAACCATTACAATTTCTGTAAATTGTAACCACAAAAGATTTATCTTGGCTGAAACTTTTATAAATAAAACAAAGTGTTAATTATAATGCTTTAAAATATCAATTTTAAAGTGAAAAATAAAAATTAATAGTATTAAACTCAAGAAAAATTCTTACTTATGCAATTATAACATATGAAATAATACAATAAAGGTTCTAAATAAAATTAAAATAGTGTTAAAAATTAAAAATTAAATATATTGAATAGAGTTCAATAAAATTAGGACAATAAATAAAATATAAGTAAATTTTTACCAAAAATAAATATTCAAGAAGGTAAACATAGTCCAATAATATTTATAAAAATGATAATTAAATTGCTAATTAATAGTAAATCAATGTTTCTCATAATCTTTAACAAATCTAGATTAAATAAGATAAACTATAAAATATAATTAAAATGTAATTTTTATATTAAATATATTCATGATTATTTATGGAAAACTCTAAAAGCCTAGTTAGACATTTTGTTAAACTAAAAGTAACCATAAGGAAACCACAATGCTTTTATTAGTTCGATAATCATAGTATGAAATCAAGAGATTCAAAAATTTGCAATATAATTGAAAGAGAAAAACCAAACGGGATTGAGAAATACCTCAACCTCAAATGTTGATTGGAGAAAGAAATAAATCTTTAGCATGGGTGAACTCTTCTGTTTGTAAACACCAGGGCTAACCCTAGGCATAGTGTCACACTTCACATTTTTCTCCATGAACATGTAAGGGCAAGGATGACATTTCTCTATGTTTGTCATGACTTGGTGGTAGGTGGAGAGAGTTGGTAATGTTGGTGGGAAATATTTTATATTATTTGGTGGTAGGTGCCACCTACCCCATTATTATTAGCCCTTGGATCAAATTGATCCTTACTCTTGATTTGTTAGGTGGAGGGCTATATAAACTCTCATGACAACTTGTAAAATACACAAGGGTGCTTCATTTCAAACATTGATATACAAGAGAGTTTTCTCCTTATATTATAGCTTGTTTATTTTGTTTGTGTTCTTGAATATTTTTTTATTGCTCTACTTGCTTTACTTTCTTTGCCAACTTTACATTTTCATACTTCAAAGTTTGTAATTCTTAAGTAATCTAAAAGAGAAGGCTACCTTGGTTCAGTTTGAATATTGAACAAACACTTGAATGTGAATAAAAACTAACCAATGGCCGCACAGAACCTTGAACGAAATAGGAAGACCGTGACAAAAGGCGACCAAGACCTATGCTAAGGGCCCTAAGATTTATGAGGCCCCATTATTCATATATATTTTATTAAAATTATATTTAATATTTTTATTTAGTATTATCATATCCATATAATTTTCATATTGAAGATTAAATTTTTTTTCTAACTATAAAATGTGTAACAAATTTGGCTTGAGGGTCCTGCAATTTTTAAGGCCTCACAATTAATTTTTTAAGTTATATTTAAATTATTTTTTACTACCATCCTATAATCCTATCCATATAACTATCTTTTTTTTTCTAACTATAACACTTAATTTATTATAAAATCAATGCTCCACAATTCATGTTTTCTTTTTTACTAAGGCCCCACACTTAATTTATTAAGGCCCCACAATTTTCATGGTCTCACAATTCATGTTTTCTTTTTTAAAAATTTATATTTAAAAATTTTATTGATTATCATCCTATAACCCCATCCATATAATTATCTTAAAAATTTTAATTATTTTTAAACTATAACACTGATAATAAGGCCCCATAATTCATGTTTTTATTTTAAAAAATTTATATTTAAACTTTTTATTTACTATGATCCTGTCCACATAATTATAATTCAAAAAATTTTAATTATTTTTTAAACTTTAAATTTTATCTTATTTAATTTAATTGATTTATGATAATATTTTTCTATCTTTATTATATAATTTATTATTTGATAAAAATAATTAAAATATTTATTATGATTTTGCATAGGGCCCCATTTACTCTAAGTCGGGCTCTAGTAACCACCAAAATCTAAGGATAATAATGATATGTCCAAACTTCACATGAGATAGATAAGTGTTATCATCGAGTGAGTTGGTTTGTGTTTGAAATGCCTCAAACTTACTTAGCATAGATTTACACAGTATTCCAACCATTACTCTTTTATTTGAAAAGGGATGAAGTACACCATATAAGCCTGAAAAATTAGTAATAACCATATATTAGTTTAACTTGTTGAATCACAAATAGACTTAAAATGAGTATCGGTAAAGATGACAATTTTGAAATAGCAGAATATAATATAATAATGAACCAGATTTATAAAATATCTCTTTGCTTTCAAGTTCAACATACCCTCTAATAAAATACATAACTCACACAGTTAACAACATATGATAACTCGAAAATAACATATTTTCAAAATTTATGATTTTCCATACTTTATATATTGTAACAAACTTCCTTTACATATTAAAAAACACATCCTCATGTTGTAAGATTGACTGTTACTATGATTACCAATGTGGTAAGATTCACATTTATTATTATAGATGGGATATCACTATATTTACCCCATTGTTTTCTTTCTACCTCTCCTTTTTTTTCTTTTCTTTTAAATAAAAGGAATTACTAAATTAGCTAATTTTATTCAAACCAAATTCTAGAGAAGAAGTTACAAAGGACATGAAACTACAAAGACTAAAACAAGTTACCAATAACCTAAAGAAAGCCTTCTTGAGATACTTCTTCGTCAACCATCTTGGGAGACCTATTCCTTTATGATATAAGGATAAATCATGAGATGTTCTCCCTTTAGCAACCACTATTGGAAGTTGTAGTGGGCTCTCACAAGATTCGCTCCTAAACACTATTTAGAAAGAGAAATAACTTTTAAAAGGAACACTTTATTTTCTTCATTCATGTTAAAACACTACTAAGATAGCCATTTATATAGGATTTACAAAAAAATCTTGACATTCCAAAACTCTCGCAATTAAAACTCATCAATTCATGACTCTTCAAATACCTAACTCCTTTGCAACCTTTCATATTCCCAAACTTCCTAAACTCTTCATATTCTAAATCTACAAACCTCTTCATTTTCTTGGGCTTTTCATATTCAATAACTCATTTGACTTTTCAACTTGTTAATAAAACAAGTTTATACTTCTTCTAACATCCATGACACACTAATAAAATAACTGGTGAGTAGGGTAGTCGAATCCACAGGGAACATGGTTACTACTACTAACTGCTCCTCTGTTATCTAGCCTAATGATCAATGGGATGATGTGATGATCTATTGTGCGAAGAAATGAATACCAAAAAAGAATATGCAAGGGTAAAATAGAGGGAGATCTCAATCACTAAAAGTGGGGTATTTTGAGTAATGCTCCCCTAGGATTCATGTATTAGGTACCCGGTATGCAAAGTGTTTTTAGAATAAGTACGTTAAGTCATGGAAATCCAAAGATAATCGGATCCTGTCTCCATATCACTGATAGTGCTCCCCTACAAAGTCCTAGTGGATAAATCTCTTAGTCTCAATACCTCACACCACATATGACTACAATAGACTCTAGGGATTCTAAAGGTGTATCTGATTCCTAAGAATAGACCTAACCCTACCTCTAGGTGAAAGGTCCATAACTAGCCACGAGGTCCCAGTAGAGAACTCTCTCAATCTTAGCACCTCATACCATATATGGTTTCTTAGAGCTTAGGGAATACGGAGATAGAATACACCAATCAGAGGGGAAAGGGGACACTCCATTATCTCATGACTTACCCTCTCAACCCTCTTCAATCTTGAGGTTCTAACCCTAATGGAGACATCTCTCTTACCAAGGTGAAAAAATCATCTAAACCAAACAACCATATGATTAATAAGGTAAGCAAGCATTAGTCAAACAAGATTGAAACTCAACTAAACCTGGATTAAATTGAAACACAAAGCAAATCCACAAAAGATTAGAATCCTGGGATTCACAAGCCCAAATACACTCTAGGGGTTTAGCACTCCATGGAGCATTATACAAAACAAACCATCAATAAATGAAAGCATATAAAAGCCATAGAAATAAACCCCCATATATATGAACTGATAGCCTTGATGAAGAGTTTCGACATCTTAATGGAATCCACTCCGAAGTTAGGTACACCGATGGCTTCCTTGACGCTATGACTGAGGAGGATCATCAAAGTTGGCGAAGAAATGCCTCCTAAGCCGCAAAGACCTCATCTCTAAACCTTGCCCGTCTCACTTCTCAAAAGCCACACAAAGATGCCAAAACAATAGGGCAAATTAGCTATTTATAACTAGAAATCCGACCATGTGAGCAGTAAATTTGCTACATTATTTTTGCTACAGTACTCATTATAAACACTGTTCAAACTCTCTTCTCTTGAGGCCACATGGTTGGGCACACATCCACGTGGTAGATTATGAGGCTTTTCGTCTTTGAATCATCATTTGGAAGCTTTTTCATTCTTCACACAAATAGGGACATAGGAGTGTGACTGTCTTTGTGCCCTTCCACCTCACAAATTGGCTTGAATCCTCTTGGAAGTTGGCACACACCACCATGTACATGAGATCCTCTTGTGTCTTGATCCTTATGTTGTACAAAACCTCCAAAAATGTGCCTTCATAACATATCTTTGTTTCCTTTTCTTCCTTCAAGGTATTCACAACCTAATTGCACAAAAGAACACCAAATACACTTTATGAGACATAAACTATGGTAAAAATGATGCTTAATGCATGTAAAACATATAAAGAAATATGTCTTCTCAAGTACTTATCAATCCCCCTCCAAACATAATTTCTTCATAACTCCAAGCATCATTCACAATTTATAAAAAAAACCTCATGCTTGAAAGGCTTTGTGAAAATATCGGTGACTTGATAAAGAGATTTTACATTCTCTATGTCAAATTCCTTCTTAGTAATGCATTCCATAATAAAATGAATTTTTCAATTAATAGGCGTGCTTCTTTCATGAAATAACGGATTTTGGCCAATGCTTAAGCTGATTTGTTATCTACCATGATTTTTGTTGCTTCAGTTTGCTCTTATTAAAGCTACTTCAATAATCTTCTAAGAAAAATAGCATGAAATGCACAAGAAGTTGCCAAAACATACTCTGATTTACAAGTAGATAGTGTGATAGATTGCTTTTGTGAACATCAAGAGATAGCATTATTCCCTATAAAGAACACAAAGCTAGTAATGCTTTACGAATCATCAAGATCTCTTGCAAAATCACTTTCACAATAACCATCGAATTAAATTCTTTGGAAGATGAGTAAAACGTACCATAACCAAGAGTGCCCATGATATAACAAAGAATTCTCTTCGCCATCTTCATATGAACCTTAGAAGGCTTCAACATAAATTGGCTAACGATTCCAATAACAAATGAGATATCCGGCCATGTACAAGTCAAATATCTCAAACTTCCAAAAAGATTTTTGAATAAAGTTGGATCTATATTTACTTGCCCATCTAATTTGGATAATTTTGTTCCACACTCCATTGGCGTATTAATAACCTTGCTTTCTAACATAATGAACTTCTCAAGATCTGACACACCCCTTGTGTGTGTACCCCGGAAGTGCAAGGGTTGTCGAAGTAATAAAATATCTTGGTGAGTGGGTAGTGGTATCCACAGAGAATAGTGTTCAGAAACAAGTGTTATTGCTATTTAGCTCTGAAGGGAATCGATGGTGAGAGAAATTAATATGTATAGATAGAAAAGAAAGTAAAATAATACAAGAAGAGAAATAGAGGTAGGAGAGGTAATCGATATAAAGATGGGGTACCCGGACAAAGCTCCCCCTAGGACTAATGCTTTTAGTGCAAGACTAGTATTATACCCTCTAATTGATGTCTAATGAGTTGTGGAAATCCTTAAGCACACGGTCCCAAACCTAAGGTCAACTGTGACTAGTTCCAACATTATGCCCCGACATTAGGTTTCAATATGACCCTTAACTCTCATGGACCTATGATAAGTGCTTTTGTTATAGTACCGCAAAGCGTTATTATCTTACAATGAGCATATCTTTTATCAGATTTTATCACTAAATTGTGTGCATTTGTGTGCTTTTGTGCATTGTAGGTTTGTGGAGTTATTTTGAAGGAAAAGAATGAAGTTAGGTCGTGTTTGCCATTGTTGGAGAGTTTTCGGACCAAGCAAGGAACAAAGCACGAGCCTAGACTTCTGAGTGTGTGCCAACCTCCTTTAGAAGGGCACAAGGGTAGTCACATTCACAATAAGTCTAACTCGTGTAGCTTAGGAGAACTTCACCAAAGAAGGAGATTTGAAGCAATCGGCACGATCTACCATTGATTGTGTGCCCAATTCAATGGCCTCGATGAAGAACAATGAATTTGGTAGCGTTCCGACGAGTTATTGTAGCAAGTTACTGTTCACTTTCAGCCGAAATTCAGAAAACCAGAGAGTTCACACGGGCCTGTGGAAATTCCACATGGCCGTGTGAAATTCCGATAAGTCCAATTTTAAAGCCACGACTAAACATTATAAAAGCCCGATTTGGAGATTTTTGACACATCTTTAGACCTATCTTGCTCCCAACTTCTAGAAAGCGCGGCTAGGGTTTCGGAGAAGACTTCATGGAGGTTTGGAGCGCGTCATTGACATCGTTACCGACATCTGGCAGCCGCACAAGACCACGGCCACATCATACGCAAGGGGGTTTTCATCAATACTTTCAATTTGTGCTTTCTTTTATATTTTGATGAATTTGTATAGCTCCATGAGGAGCTAAACCCCTCGTGGGTATTCAGACTTGTAAGCCCTAGGATCATTATGTTTCTATGACATTGTTATTATGCTTTTCTATTATTGATGAATAAAATCGAGTTTCAATCTTAATTATCTCTTATAATTGTTTTCCCTTAGCCGTGATACTAGGGTTGAGAACAATCTTGGTTATCCTTTGGAGGTGTGACAACTCCTATAGGGTTAGACTACTTAAGGTTGAAGAAGGTTGAGAGGGTGAGTCGTGAGGTAGCGGAACGTCCCCTTTCCCCTCCGGTGTGATTCTTCCTACCTTCATGTTCCATGATTTCTTAGCGGTTGAGATAGAGTGAAGTGCTAGAAGAGAAACTCCCCTGGGGCTTAGTTGTGCGAGCAACATAGTGAAGGGTTGAAGTGAATCCTAGTGCTGGGGCTTAATTTAGACTAGGGTTAGAACTATACATAGGAACTAGTTTTATCACTAGGAATCCCCAGAACTTAAAGCAATCCCATGTACTGTGAGGCTTAGGAAGACATACTCCTCTAGGCCTCAGTTGACAGGTCAACAAGAGTCAAGAGTCATAGTGAAAACATAATACCGGGGCATAGTGTTGGGGTTAGTCACGGTTGACCTTAGGTTTAGGACCGTGTGTTTAAAGATATCCTCGACTCAATTAACATCAATAGGAAAGTATAATAGCAGTCTTGCACTAGAAGCATAAGTCTTAGGGGTAGCTTGTCCGGGTACCCTATTTCATCCATTGCTAGTCCTTCTCTATTTACTCATTCTTGCACTCTCTTACCTTCCATCTTTCTACTTTTGATTGGTTTAACACTCACTCATCAATTCTACTCTCACTTTTTGTACACCGCATAGCTAAAAAGTGAGTTCTTGTGTCTTAAATCCCTATTCCCTGTGGATACGACTACCCACTCACCAGGGTAAAATTTATTACTTCGAGAAGCCCGTACACTTGCGGGATACACACAAGGGGTTGTATCAAACTGTCAACTAAGCCCAAGGGAGTCCATCATCCTATGCCTCACACTACGTGGAACTGCTTGGGGTTCTAGGGATTCCAAGTGAAAGACCCTGTCCCTAAGTATAGTTCTAACCCTTTGGTCCAGGTGAAAGAACCCTAGTCTTAGTTAAGAACGAGCACCAGATTCACTATAACCCTTCATTCTATCAGGGGAGTTCATCTCCTAACACTTCACTCTACTTCGACCGCAAAGAACTCTTGGAACACGGAGGTAGGGAAAATCACACAGAAGATGAAAGGGGATGTTTCTCTACCTCTCGACTTACCTTCTCGACCCTTTCCAATCTCGGGTAGTCTAATCCTATAGAAGTTGTCACACCTTCAAAGCATAACCTAGATGATTCTCATTACTAGTGTCACGGCTAAGGGAAAATCAAGACAATTAACATGCAAGATTAGAACTCAGTTAAAAGCATTAATTAAGAAAGCATAATAAAAGTCATAGAAAAAATATCATCCTAGGGTTTACAAGGCCGAATACCCACTAGAGTTTAGCTCTCCATGGATCAATACAAAGTCAATGAAGAGTTTAAGAACATATGCATAAAAACCATAAAGAAAACCCCTTGTAGATCGTATTGATGGTCTTGTAGAGCCGCAAGTCTTCCCCAACAAATCCCTTGTCAATCGTAGGGCACACCTCGCCGAATCGATGGCGACGAAAGCTTCCCCAATAACTATCTTCCAAAGGATGTCGATGTCGATGCCATATAACCACCTCGAAAGACCTCCAAGAACCTCTCAAAACCTTATCCGAAAGCCCCCAAAACATAAGAAAAAGATAGAAAGGAGGGGGCGTCCTCAAATAGATCTGAAAACGGGCTATTTATTGGCTGAAATCGGGGTTTCACACGCCCCTGTGGATTTTCCGCACGGCCTTGTGGAATTTCCACACGGGCATGTGGATTCTCTGTTTTGCTAATTTTCGGCGGACTATAAACAGTAACTTGCTACAGTAATCTCGCCGAAATGCTCCCGAATTCATCGTTCTTCATCGAGGCAATTGAATTGGACACACAATCAACGGTAGATCATGTTGATTACTTCATTTCTCTTCATTTTCAAAGTTCTCCAATGCTATACGAGTTAGACTTTTGTGAATATGACTGCCCTTGTGCCCCTCCAATGGAGGTTGGCACACATCCACAAGTCTAAACTCGTGCCTTATTCCTTGCTTGGTTTGAAAACTCCTCAACAATGGCGAACATAATCTATTCTTGCTTCTTTTCTCCTCAATTCATCTCCATAACCCTACATGCACAAAAGAACATAAATACACACTAATTAGTGATTAAATATGAGAAAAGTAATGCTCAATAAAAGACAATAATACTTCGTATTACTATAACATGAGCACTTATCAAGCACTTCCTTTACATAGCCTTCTTAGGTGATAAAAATACGATCTTCAAATTTCATCACTTCAATGCCCAGGTAGTAGGACATTAACGCAAAATCAGTCATCTCAATTCCTTGAGTCATAGAATATTTGACGTCTTTGCACATTCATTGGTTATTGGTAATGAAGATAAGATCATCCACATGGATGAAACAGATAACACATTGTCTTCATCTTTCTTGACATAAAGACCATATTCATATAAGCATCTAGAAAAACCATTCCCTTGAAAATACTTGTCAATCTAGCTATTCCATGCTCTTGGCACTCATTTAAACCCGTACAATAGCTTCTTCAACTTTAGTACTTTATCTTCTTGCCCTTCATTTACATATCCCAATGGTTACTCAATGTAAACATCCTCTTCAAGATAGCCATTAGGAAAGGCTGATTTGACATCCAATTGATGTATTCTCTAATGATGTTGGATTGCGATAAGTGCTCGTGTTATAGTGATACGAAGTATTATTATCTTATAATGAACATATCTTTTATCAGATTTTATCACTAAATAGTGTGCACTTGTGTACTCTTATGCATTGTAGGTTTGTGGAGCTAATTTGGAGAAGAAGAACAAAGTTAGATCGTGTTCGCTGTTGTTGGGAGGTTTTCGGACCAAGCAAGGAACAAGGCACAAGTTTAGACTTGTGAGTGTGTGCCAACCTCCTTTGGAGGGGCACAAGGGCAGTCACATTCACAACAAGTGTAACCTTGTGTAGCTTAGGAGAACTTCACCAAGAAGGAGACTTGAAGAAATCGGCACGATCTACCATTGATTGTGTGCCCAATTCAATGGCCTCGATGAAGAACGACGAACCCGGGAGTGTTTCGGCGAGTACTGTAGCTGCACTGCAGCTTGTTACTGTAACAAAACACTGTAGCAAGCTATTGTTCACTTTCGGCCGAATTTCAAAATTTCAGAGAATTTACACGGGCGTGTGGAATTGACACACGGCCGTGTGAATCAATTTTTCAGTAGACAGAAACTTCACACGCCCATGGGCGTGTGGAATTAACACATGGCCGTGTGAATCAATTTTTCAGTAGACACAAACTTCACATGCCCGTGTGTTAACTCCACACGGCCTTGCGAAGCCCCAATAAGTCCAAAATTTAAAGCCGCACTCAGCATTATAAAAGCCCGATTTGGAAACTTTTTGAAATATCTTTTGACCTATCTTTCTCCCCAACTTATGGAGAGTGCGGCTAGGGTTTCGGAAAGGACTTCGTGGAGGTTTGGAGCGCGTCATCAGCATCGTCACCGACATCCGGCGGCCGCACAAGACCACGGCCACATCTTACGCGAGGGGGTTTTCATCAATGCTTTTTATTTATACTTTCTTTTATATTTTGATGAACATGTATAGCTCCATAAGGAGCTAAACCTCTCGTGGGTATTCGGACTTGTAAAACCCTAGGATTCTTATGTTTCTATGACATTGCTATTGTGCTTTTCCATTATTGATAAATAAATTGAGTTTCAATTTTAATTATCTTGTGCTATTGTTTTTCCCTTAGCCGTGACACTAAGGTTGAGAGCAATCTAGGTTATCCTTTGGAGGTGTGACAACTCCTATAGGGTTAGACTCCTTAAGATTGAAGAGGGTTGAGAGGGAGAGTTGTGAGGTAGTGATGTACCCCTTTCCCCTCCGGTGTGATTTCTCCCTACCTCCTTTTTCTTGGTTAATTAGCGGTCAAGATATAGTGTTAGGGCTCCATCTAGACTAGGGTTCTTCCACCTGGACCAAAGGGTTAGAACTACATAGAGAAACAGGTTTTATCACTAAGAATTCCTAAAGCTTAAAGCAATCCCACATAGTGTTAGGGTCAGGAAGATAGACTCCCCTTGGGCTTAGTTGACAGGTCAACAAGAGTCAAGGGTCGTAGTGAATCCGAATGCCGGGACATAATGATGGGGTTAGTCACGGTTGACCCTAAGTTTTGGGACTGTGAGTTTAAGGATATCCTCGACTCAATTAAACGTCAATAGGAAAGCATAATAGCATAGTCTTGCACTAGAAGCATAAGTCCTAGCGGTAGCTTGTCCGGATACCCTATTTCACCCATTGTTAGTCTTTCTTTCATAACTCCTACTTGTTTTTCTCTTGTCTTCCATCTCTCTGTTTAAATTCCTATCTTTTAGTATAATTGATTTTGTAATCTATTCACCAATTCAATTATCACTTCTCGTATATCGCACAACTAAATAGCAAATTCTTGTGTTTTAAATCCCTATTCCCTGTGGGTTCGACTACCCACTCACCAGGGTAATTTTATTACTTCGACAAGCCCGTGCACTTGCGGGACACACGCAAGAGGTCGTGTCAGATTGCAAAAGAAATCAACAAACAAATTGTCTCTATGCGAGTAACGGGAGAGAATATGTCTTCATAGTCAAAGCCTTGTTTTTGCTTGTACCCTTTGACAACAAGCCTCACCTTGTATCTTTCCACTACACCTTGGCATTCTACTTAATTTGTATGCCCATTTGACTCCAATTACATGATGATCACAAGAGAAACAAGTTCCCAAGTATCAATCCTTTCTATAGCTCGAATTACTTCATCCATAGCATGAATCCATTTTTCATCTTTGTATCTTCAACATAATTTAAAGCTTCTACATATGAATATAAACACATCAAGCTAATGTCTTCATAAAGTTTTTCGAGGTTGTGATATCCTTGTGGCTAGAAACATTCTAGTGAGGATGTTGTTGAAGATGATGATGCTTGCAAAGTAGTTGATTGAGTTGGTTCATTTTTGTCTTCAAGAACAACATCTTTTTTTTCTTCTTCTTCTTCTTCAAGATATGGAAGAAAATCATAAGATCCTTCCTTTTTATTACATTGCTCCCACGATGCTTCTTCATCAAGTTCAACATCTCTGCTAATAACAAATTTTAAATTACTTGGATTAAATAACTTGTGACCTTATGAGTTTTCATCATAGATAATGAAGATAAACTTCCTACTTTGATCATCAAGCTTCGACCTTTCTTTTTCTGGAATATGCATATAAGCAATAGAGTTGAAAACTCTTAAATGTGACACACACGGCTTCCATCCACTCCATACTTCAAGAGGTATGGAATCCTTCAAACTTCTTGTTGGACTGTGATTTGAAAGATAAACTACACATGAAACTAGTACAGGCTAGAGATCTATAGGGGAACTGTCAGAGGACGACGAATTCCTTGCAACTCATAAAAAAAGTTTAAATTCATTTGAAGTAAATTCTCCGTTCCTATCATTTCTCAAAGCTTTGAACTCAAAGCTACTTTCCTTTTTAACAAAAGTTTTGAACTTCTTAAATGCATCAAAAGCTTCAGAATTATACTTAAAAAATAAACCCACATCTTCTACTATAATCATCAATAAAGAGAATGAAGTAAGTGCCTTTACCTAGCAATTAAGGATTAATAGGACCACAAACATCTGCATAATTAAGTTAGAGTGGTCGGTTAGCCCTTGAAATAGATTGCTTTTTGGGAAGCTCCTCCTTGAATGCTTGCCAAATAAGCAAGCTTAACATAGTTGTTTAGGATGATCAATGTGTGGAATACCCTTTACCATACTCTTTTCTCGTAAAGTTTTAAGCCCTTCAAAATTTAGATGGCCAAATCTCATGTTCCAAATCCATGAAGTATCATCGACACATGCCTTCAAACGCACAGCATTAGTATTTTGTAAATCTAACATGAACATTCTATTGCTAGTCATAAGCACCTTGGAGATTAGCTCAAGCCAAAACGTATTGTCCTCCATATAAATTTTGGATCCATTTTCAAGAAGTTACACTATACTTAAGATGTTACTCTTAAGTTTTGGAATATAATAGACATTTGAGAGAAGTTTATGACCACCATGTTTTTTTTTTGTTTTGAATAGGATCATACCTTTGCCATTGATTTCCATCTTTGTATCATCACCAAAATTGAATGTTCCCATCACATTAGTTTTAAGCTCCATGAACTTGCTGCTATCTCTTGTCATATGATTGCTAGCTCCATTATCATGATACCATGTATTGACTCCACCTTTTCCCTCATCTTTTGCCGAAAGCAGTAAACTTGGCTTTGCCAATCCTTCATCAATTTTTGTAAGGTTTTCCTCGTCATTCTTAGAAAAACATTACCAAAAATAACTGACACGACCCCTTGCGTGTATCACACAAGTGCACGGGCTTGCATTAAGTACAAGGAGATCCAAATCTAAGGGTACCCGAAACGCTAGTTAACCCTTATAGATTGGAGGGCTATTGATACCCAATTTTTCGGCAATACCAATACAAAAAAACCCTTTTTGTTCATGAAAGATCTAATACATGCGAGTAGGTCACGTCTACATGTACAACTCAATAAAGAGCTACGGATTTCACCTTCAAGTAGCTCTAGGCATGAAATACAATGAACAAAATCATAAATCAACCCAAACATAGTATTAAGTGCAAATCATCCAAAATACATGATGAATCCCCCAAGGTTCACCGACATCCGGTGGCATTGGGTGTCTAGTGTGCCATCATCCAAACAACAACAACAAAGTTAGGTAAATCACTAAAAAAGCTCATAAATGACACTCCCTAGATGAAATGATGAAGGTGAAGGTGGAGGTCCGGCCGAATGATGCTTTCCCTCACCCAAAAGGTTGCCAAATGACGCTTTCCCTCGGCTTGGCACCTTGCTCCCTTGATGGTGAAGCCGTCCCCTTGTTGATGATGCTCTTGCCTCCTTCTTTGGCTCTAAATCGTCATCTCCTAAAAGGTATCTTCATTCTCCCCTTCAATATGCCGGCCAAAAAGTCCCTTTTTTTATGCCCTAGAAGTGTGCTTTTATGCCCCCAGGGTATACCGACCGTATGGGGGTCGTATGGGGATGAAATAAAGCCCAAAACAACCAAAACCTGAGGCATACCGGGATCAACGATGGGGTCAATACCGGGGTCAATGAGGGGGTCAATGATGGGCAGTATGAACTAGTTATTGATCTCTAGATGGGGCAGACAGCCTCTCATACGGCCTCATTAAGGCCGTATGCCTCAAATTAGATTCCTGCCACGAAAACTCCTCATGTGCTACAGTGGCTGCTACAGTGGATTTGCTGCAATGCTTTTGCTACAGTACTTATGCTACAGTAAATACGCTACAGTACTGCAACATTTGGTTTTTCCCCATTTTCTGCCCAAATCGTATTCTCGTGTTCCCCATGGTGTATACATGCCCTACAAGGTAAATAATACTCAATTAAGCACAAAACGGGCATCCATTTCTAGAAAAATACATGCAAAGTGCATAAAATACATATACTAAAATATGTACATTTAGACACTTATCAAGTACGTCTTCCTAAGCCTCACACTACGTGGGATTGCTTTAAGTTCTAGGGATTCCTAGTGATAAAACTAGTTGCTATGTATAGTTCTAACCCTTTGCTCCAGATGGAAGAACCCTAGTCTAAATTAAGCCCCAGCACTAGGATTCACTTCAACCCTTCACTCTATTGCTCATGCAACTAAGCCCTAGGGGAGTTTCTTCCTATCACTTCACTCTATCTCGACCGCTAAGAAATCATGGAAATAAAGGTAGGAAGAATCACACCGGAGGGGAAAGGGGACGTTCCGCTAACTCACGACTCACCCTCTCAACCCTCTTTAACCTTAAGTAGTCTAACACTATAGGAGTTGTCACACCTCCAAAGGATAACCTAGATCGTTCTCACGGCTAACGGAAAACAATTACAAGAGATAATTAAGATTGAAACTCTAATTTATTCATCAAGAAATGAAAAGCATAATAACAATGTCATAGAAATAGAATGATCCTAGAGTTTACAAGTCCGAATACCCACCAGGGGTTTAGCTCCTCGTGGAGCTATATAAATTCATCAAAATATAAAAGAAAGCATAAATTGAAAACATTTATGAAAACCCCCTTGCGTATGATGTGGCAGTGGTCTTGTGAGGTTGCCGGACGTCGGTGACGATGCCGATGACACGCTCCAAGCCTCCATAAAGTCCTCTCCAAAACCCTAGCCGCACTCTCCAAAAATTGGGGAGAAAGATTAGGAAAAAGATGTGTCAAAAGTCTCCAAATCGAGCTTTTATAACGTTGAGTCGCGGCTTTAAAATTGGACTTATCAGGATTTCACACGACCGTGTGGAATTTCCACACGCCCGTGTAAACTCTCTGGTTTTCTGAATTTCAGCTGAAAGTGAACAGTAGTTTGCTACAGGGTTTTACTACAGTACTCGCCGAAACACTCCCGATTTCATTGTTCTTCATCGAGGCCATTGAATTGGGTACACAATCAATGGTAGATCGTGCCGATTGCTTCAAATTTCCTTCTTGGTGAAGTTCTCCTATGCTACACGAGTTAGACTTATTGTGAATGTGACTGCCCTTGTGCCACTCCAAAGGAGGTTGGCACACAATCACAAGTCTAGGCTCGTGCCTTGTTTCTTGCTTGGTTCGAAAACTCTCCAACAATGGAAAACATGACCTAACTTCGTTCTTCTTCTTCAAAATAACCCCACAAACCTACAATGCACAAAAGCACACAAATGCACACAATTTAGTGATAAAATCAGATAAAAGATATGCTCATTGTAAGATAATAGCGCTTCGCGGTACTATAACATAAGCACTTATCAATAACAATCATTCTTTCCACAAGAATAGCACTAAAGTTGGGTTTTATCAATTTACCTTTTGTTATTTCTCCCAAAATTACCTCTTCCTCTTCCTCGTTCTAGTGTTACTCCACCAAAGTGAGGATAATAAAATTTATTGAGAGAGGTTTGCTCACATTTTCCTTTACCTTGGTTCCATGCATTTTTACGAGCTCATCTATGACCACATTTTCTCGCATAATTTGATTGCTTACTTCCAACTCCTTCAACAAAATTCTTCTTAGATTTTAAGGGTAGCTTCAAAAACAAGGCTTATTGTGCTACTTCTTTCTTTTCCTAGTTCACTCTTTCTTCATGAGCTTGTAAAGATCCAGTAAGCTCATCAATGGTTGTGTTACTAACATTCTTGGATTCTTCAATAAACACCACCACATAATTGAACCTTGAGTTGAGAGAACGCAAAATTTTCTTAACAACTTGATTTTCTTGTATATCTTCACCATGCCTTCTCATTTGATTCACAACCACTACAACTCTGGTTATGTACTATGAGATAGATTCTCCTTCCTTTATTTTCATTATCTCAAACTATACCCTTAGAGTTTGAAGGCACAACCTCCTAACTTTATCAAGTCCCATTATTAAATTGAGGAAAGTTTCGTATACCTTCTTCGATGTGGGCTAATTTTCTATCTTCTCAAACATTTCTTCATCCAATCCTTGGTGGATGACTGTGAGAGCACATTGATCTCTCTTTCTCTAAAGCATTTTTCTCTGCTAAAGATAACCATGCTTCATCTTCATGCTCCATATAGCCTTTATTGACTATTTTCCACATTTTTCATAATTTAGTTTGGTGAGTTGTGGATATTGGAAAGACATGAAAACTCCCTTTGATGGCATAGGTAGCTATGATACCACTACGTTGGAAGCTATAGTGGGCTCTCACAACAGTCACTCTAAAATGCTATTTAAAAGAGAAATAACTTTTAAGAGGAACACTTTATGTTCTTCATTCATATTAAAAACACTACAAAGATAGCCATTTATATAGGATTTACAAAAACTCTTGGCATTCCAAAATTCTCGTAGTTAAAACTCATGACTCTTTAAATACCCATCTCCTTTGTAACCTTTCATATTCTAAATTCTTCATATTCTAACTCCACATACCTCTTCATATTCTTGTACTTTTCATATTCAATAACCCATTTGACTTTTTAACTTCCTAAGAAGTCATGTTTATACTTCTAATAGTTCTTCCTTTAACAAACAATCTACATGTAATTTCGTTCCACTCCCTTCGAATTAATTCTTCATGGGTATCAACATTCACCAGCAGTTGTTAAAGATCAGCTATGTTAGTTCTGCCGAGTGTTTTATGGGTTAGAAGTTACTCAAACACTAATGTAAGCATACACACATACACAACACAAACCAAAGATAGGAAACATACAAATTTGTAACCAATTCAGCACAACATTTGCCTACGATTAGGGGGCCAAGTGTGCCGATAAAATTTCACTAAATGATAGGAATAAACATAAGTACAATATTGTCAATCATCCTCACAAAGGTATACAAGAACCCTTTTTAGATTTCCCGATGCTTACACTCTCACTCACACACTTTGGCCTCTCTTCAGTGGCTCATCATAAATCTTCATAGCATGGTATCTTATATAGATGTCTCCATGTCCCAAATATAGTACCTTCCTCTTTTAGAATCTCCATGGTTACTAACTTGAACACCTTCCAAATTTAGCCATTGCAACTCCCATTATAACCTAGGTAGTTAGAACCTGGTTGAACGCTCTAATGCAACTTGGTTGAACTAGACCGAAGAGTATAAGCCATCCGGTACCACCTTAAAAACCGAGTATACCAAAAACCGATGCTCATTAGTGTGAACCAGGTGGTTCAATCACGAACCTGATGAATCGGTCTCAATCTAGTTTTAAAAGTTTAAGGTGATGCACATGGGTAAACCTGGCCCACTTCGTACAAAAAATTAAAAGTTTAAAACTTAGGTGGTCAAAACCTGAAGTGATGCACATTGAAAAATTAAAACCTAGGTAGTCAAGACATAAAGTTTAACATTTTATACTTTTTTTTCAATTGAAAGTTTTTTTTTCAAATTTAATGTTGGAAGAAATTCTTTATGAGGTTTATTTGATTTGGTATTTATGAATTTACTAATTTACTTTATATCTTTATATCTCATGAGACTTTGATTTTAAATATGAGATGAGAGTTGCTTTATTTGATATATTTCATGCATTTGGTTTAAAAATTAAATCATTATTTAATATACTATATTTTTATTTTTATTTTATAAATACTGGTTCAACCTTGTTCAACCTTGTTCAACCATGGTTGAACCTCTCAACCCTTGAACCTTACCATGGCCTAGTTCAATGGTCTGGTCCGGTTCTAATTGCCTAGGTTATAACTGAGCTTCCAACATGGCCTAACTACTGAACTTGACTAAGTTCTAACTTCCACTGAAACAAGACCTCGCGATGACTCCATCTCTCCTAATTGTGTTAATCTGAGTTGATATAGTCGAATTATCTTGATCTTGACTTGGCAGCAACTAGCTTGCCTCTTTATGTCCTATCAGCAATACCCTTTATTGGGTTGCACCTCACATGGCCCTCATCATCATACCAAAGGAAGTTCTTCATTGATCTTCCAATGAGGTTCAAATCATCTATCAAACTTGATCTTCAAGTCCTCCATGTTTGCCCTTCACAATCTTCCAATTACTAAACTTGATCTTCCAATCATCCAAGGTTAGTTTTTCACAATCTTCCAAACTTGATATTGTATTCATCCAAGTTTAGTCTTCACAATGGTGCCTTTGATCTTCTCTATGTATAGTTGTATCTTCAAATAGCTCTACCATAATTAGCTTTGTTCTTCATTTAACCTTAACCAAGGTTGTTTACTTAAATCTTTCTTTCATGACTTGTGCCTACATATAGCTTTGTTACCAAAGCTTTAATGAGATCTTGGCCTCTGAGTAGTTACTCTAATTAGCTCCATACAAATTTAGCTACTCCCTCCAATCTGAACTTCAAGTGGTTGTGCTAAATATAGTCTTCACAATAAGATATTGTCCTCTAAGTGGTTGCAATCATGTTTGATCCTCTTGCCAAATATAGATGAGATCTTCATTTAACTTTACCCTTCATATAGTCATTGCTTACTCTTCACTCTTTAAGAAAAATCTGACTTGCCAAATTAGCTCCTCCAAAAATAACTCTTGGTCTTTGACACACCCCTTGCGTGTGTGTACCGCAAGTGCACGGGTTGTCGAAATAATAATTATAACCGGTCAGTAGGATAGTCGAATCCACAGGGAACGGGGCTAGTAGTACTAACTTCTTCTCTGTAATCTAGCCTAATGACTAATGTGATTTTGTGGTGATCTAGTGTGCATAGAAATTAATACCAGAGATGTATAGGCAAAGGGTAAATAAAGGGAGATCTCAATCAATGAAGATGAGATACCCGGGCAATGCTCCCACTAGGCTCTATCATGAACTGCAAGACTAACTAAATGCTTCTAAATCGAGTTTTATGAGTCGATGAAATCCAAGAATAATCGGTCCCTACCTCCAGGCCACCGATACTAGTCCCATACAAGGTCCCGGCGGAGAAATCGCTCAATCTCAACACCTCACACCCCATATAACCGCAATGAACTTTAGGGATACCTAGGAGTGAAACCGATTCCTAAAATTAGATCTAACCCTACCTCTAGGTGAAAGATCCCTAACCCCCTACAAAGGTCCCGGCGGAGAAATCTATCAATCTCACACCTCACACCCCATATGGTTGCATAAAACTTAGGGAATACGGAGATAGGAAACACTCAATCGGAAGGGAAAGGGGACACTCCTCTATCTCAAGACTCACCCTCTCAACCCTCTTTAACCTTGTTTGTTCTAATCCCTAATGGAGAACTCTCTCTCACCAAGGCAACAAATCAAGCATACCAAACAACCATACGAATCAATAAGGCATGCAAGCAATGATTAAACAAGATTAAAACTCAAATTAACTCGGAATTAAAAGAAAGCATGAAGAAAGTTAATACATGAATCGAAACCTAAGGTTCACATACCCAAGTATCTACTAGGTTTTAGCCCTCCATGGGGCTTATCACAAAGAAAAACATAACACAATGAAAAGCAATGTAAACCATGGAAGTAAACCCCCTTGAATTCGTGATGATGGCTTTGATGGGTCGCTCAACGTCTTGAAGGATCCTTCTCCGAAGCTAGGTTGCCAATGACTCCCTCGATGCTATGACGGAGGAAAGAACTATCAAAGTTGGTGAAGAACGGCCCTCCAATTCGGCAAAGACCACCTCCTCAAACCCTAGCCGCTTCGCCTCTCAAAAGCCACACAAAAGATACCAAAAGAATCCGCAAAAAGGGTTATTTATAAGCCTGAAGCACGCCAGTCACGTGCCTCCACGTGACCACGTGAGATCCCACACGGTCACGTGGGCTACAGAATTCCCACGCGGTCGTATGAACAGTGATTTCTGCTACAGTATTGCCACAGTAAAAAAAAATGGACAGTGTTTTGCTATAGTACTCTTCATAGATCATGATCCAAACTCTCTTATCTTGAGGCCACATGGTCTGGCACACATCCATGTAGTGAGTTATAAGACTTCTCCTCCATTGAACCATCATTTGGAAGCTTTAGATATCTTCACACAAGAAGGGACATGAAGGTGTGAATGCTTTGTGCCCTTCCATGACACAAATTGGCTTGAATTCTTCTGGAAGTTAGCACACACCCTCATGTGCATGATCCCCTCTCGTGCCTTGACACTTGTGTTGTACAAAAACTCCCAACAATAGGTCTTTATAACCCATCTTTGCTTCCTTTTTCTCCTTCAATGCTTTCACAACCTAATTGCACAAAAGAACACCAAAATACACTTTATGAAACATAATCCATGGTAAAATGATGCTCAATGCATGTAAAACAAATAGGTAAAACATATATACTGAAGCACTTATCAGTCTTCAAAATAATACTTCTCCATTACCATGCCATCACATCTAGCAACATCACCTTGTCCTATGATCAATGCCAAGTCATTACCAATGCTTATCAAAAGATGCCAACTATGCAACCTCAGTTCTAACAAGATTCTTTACTTTTAGCCTTCAAACGTTTTCATAATTGTCATTTCTACTGACATGGACAATGTAAATACAATCCTTGAAAACAATATCTATATTTATCCATCTAGCTCTGACATATTTGAGAGCAATAGTTAGTGCTTCTATCTTGGCCGCGTAACTTGATTCTACATGAATTATATGTACCCTACAGTATGAATTTGAAAGTTAGTATTAGAAATGAGAAACCTACACCCCTTCCAAAGAATCTTGGATCTATGATGCATCATATAAAAGCATATATTTCAACCATACAAGTTAAAACAAGTTTATTAGGGCACTGGTCATTTTACATTGAGCATCCATGAAGTATTCCTTTATATAATCAAAAGCTCTAACCATAATCCATTGGTAATTGCGCTGAATATTTTGAAAAAACTTACATCTAACCATCCAAAGTAGCCAAGCAGTAGAAGCCACAACAAAAGCTTGAAAGTATAAATTAATAACTGAAGTGTTTTTCAACCATGACCCAAAAAGCAAAATCCCTTGGGAAGCTAATGTGCTTACCAATCTTACCTCCAATCTCCCTCCAAACTCATTCGGTTTTCACAAATAAATTAAAAATATGCTCAATGTTCTTATTCCTAAGGCCACAGAAAACGCACATATCAGCAAAACCTAGATTTATAGAATACTGAAATTGACAAGTTTTAATTCTCCCATGCATGGTTAACCAAATGAAAAAACACTAATTTTGTGAGGCTACTTTTAATTTCCAAATCTTGCTCTAGCCTTTTCAAGTATTGCAAGTATTGCAAGTAATGTTTCTGTAATTGAAGAAAGAATGAATCCTTCAAAGCATTGCAAGCATTGCAAGTAATGTTTCTACAATTGAGGAAAGAGTAAATTGTAGACACCAATTTGTTGTTATTTGAATTTGTGCGCCAAACCCAATTGTTTCTATCATATGAGCTATTGTTGTTTTATTGATGGCTTCATATTCAGAACAACTTTCTTACTCATAAACATTATTCTCAAATATTTGGGTGCTTACAAATCCATTTTTAAAATAACAATATTACACAAATATAGATTTTGTGGAGATGATTCTATGAGGTTTTCATTCTTTAAAGCCTAATCAAAATAATTGATAAATATTAAATTTTGGGAAACACACGAGTCACATCTAACAAGAGGTTCTAATTTTAGACATGTAAGTGTAATTTTTTTCAGAAAATTTTATTTTGTTATCTTAATTTTACTCGTCTCAAAGTATTTTTGTTTTCACAAATCAAATTAGATAAATTTTCACATTCAAAAATAAAGATTTATTAAATTAGAAGGAACTTGCAATAATTTTGATGACAATTTGTTGAGTGTGTTTTATATAGATATTTTATATAACCTATTGTGTGTTTTACTTGTTCTTTCATCACGTTTTTATAATAAACCGATGCTACTTGAAATATGTTTATTAAATATTATAGATAATTGGGGTTCAGACTAAAAGGAAAGAAAAGAGACCAATTCTGATGCAAAATGCTTACCCCCGTGCATTTTACTAGAAATCTCATTAGAATATCAGCAAGGTCACTTTGCTCTTTCCAGGACCATGCTTTCCAAGCATGAGCAATAAGCATAGGCATGCTTACTCCCGTGCAATTTACTAGTTTTGGAATGAAATCAATCCCCAGGATCTGGAGCTAAGCATGATCATTAGCACAGCCATCAACATGGTCATGCTTACATCAAGAAAGGGTTATTTAAGCCCTAAAGTAAGATTTCGGGTGAATATTCTTCTCTCTTTCTAGAGGCACGGGTTAGGGCAACCATCAGTACTATTCAGGGATAGATTTGGAGCAGAGTGATAAGTGCATGAGTAGACATATTTAGTTATGTGTTTTACATGAATTGAGCATCATTTTTATCATGGTTTATTTCTAATAGATTGTATTTGGTGTTCTTTTGTGCAAATAAGTTGTGAAGGCCTTGAAAGAAGAAAATGAAGCAAAGATAGGTTATGAAAGCACCATTTAGGGAGTTTTTGTGCATCATAAGAATCAAGACGCAAGAGGAGTTCATATACATGGAGGAGTATGCCAACTTCAAAGAGAATTCAAGCTAGACTTTGAGTTGGAAGGGCACTGATGGGTGACATCCGCAAGCGCACGGGTCATCAACTAATGCCTCTCGTACGAACACGAGAGGGTCGTATTCCTTGGGGCCCGAGAAGCTACCCTTACTTTGCCGTGTTTCTGTGCTCTTTGTCCTTGTTTGTTGTGCAATTATCTTAGATGTCATGATTGTTTCCTCGTTGAGTTTTCTTTGAGTCTTCTTATCGAGCCCATGGAGTTGTTTGCCGGGTGTTTGAGAGCTTTTTGGAGGCGTTTTGTGGGTGAGTGGGCTGTGCACAGGACGCACAAAACTATGCGGGCTGTGCACATGCCGCACATCCTCTGATGCGGGGTGTGCGACCTCTATGTGGGTCGTACAGAGGCCGCACACCCCAGGCAAGGGAGTGTGCGGCTGGTGTACGGGGCTGCACACTACCTGCACACCCTTCTACCTGGGGTGTCCGGGCATTGTGCAGCCCGCACATGAACCGCACACCGACTCATTTGAATTATTTAAATTATTTGAGCATACGGGCTGGGTTATTGTTTAAATTATTTGATGGTGACATGGGAGGCGAGCTCCAGTACTTACTACAGTAAGAGGTGGATGGTTTCCACAGGCTGACCTATATAGAGGTGGCATGGAATACTATCAAAACGGTTATGCCATGTCAGGTGGGAGCGTAGATCCCTGACATGGATATAGTTGGGTTGTTCGGAGTCACCACACAAACTCCCCAGCGCCCAATGCCAAGATACACGCATCTTGGTAGCTCCAAACCTAACCATGGCCATGGTTAGTGATGGAGTGTTTTCGAGGCCATTCTGGACATTATTGATTAATTATGAGTGCTGAGTTACTTGTTCCTAAGCATCTTGATAATTGAAATTATCGAAAGAATTGTGCTTATATTAGATCCAGAATAGTATGTGTTTTCTTGACGATTTCAAAGAAATTCTATTTGTATTTCATTGAGAAAGGTTATATTCTTATGTGATAATGGTTATTTAAAGTATTTTCGGTTCTTTTTAAGAATTGAAATATTTTTATCATGTTTTATGTATATTTGATCATGCCTGAGATATAGTCCTATGTTTAACCCTCACTAAGTAACCTAGTT